>CAIGRT010170548.1:0-15265 GCA_903798405.1 Fraxinus platypoda | reverse complement strand
GAAGACTTATTTCTCAGGCCGACCCCCTTTCACCATAGAGATAATCACACTACAACTAAAGAAACACTTGGAACTCTTCTCTTCTGTTGGACCATTTTTTGGGGTCAACAGTTCGGACAAAGTAAGGATTTGAGTTGACATGCATTAATATTCATATAATTCGTAGAATTTTGAGTTGAAATGTGTTTCTTATTCATGCCACATGTTCTATTTTTTAAGAGAAAGTGCTCTGGCATGGGCTGCTTCACGTTGGTTGAACCTGTGCTTTTTCCAACCTCTCGATTGTGGAGGAATAACCTCGTTTTTGTAGGGGTAACGTGGTCAACAGATCTCGGCTCCTCCTCAGATCCACATAGTTCTTCATGCATACTTGGACAAATCGTTAGAGCATGTGGTCAATCTCCAAAGTGGGAGGAGGGGGCCACACACAATCCGACGATCAAGTCAGCCCTTGTAAGAATAAATATTTGACTGTGGGACGTGCTTAAGACATAAGCCACTCATGTAAATAGGAGGGTTGGATCCTGGAGTTATGTAGAGAGTAATAGGAGATTGCAAAAGATATACTGAGAGTATGGACTTGCATTACCTTTGGATGACACAATATGTGAGCTTTTACAGTAAAGGGGATGAGTAAGAACTATTGGATGAAGAGACATGTAGCATCATCTAACGGCTGAGATTCCTTGTCTTAGGTATCAATTGGTCAGTCCTATGCTCACGTGCATTTAATGATATGGTCGTTTGCAACCCTAGGATTGACACATAAAGGCTAAACTTGACATGTTGCAGTGTGTTGTCACATCAACCATAAATGGAAGATCTTGTACAAAAGATCTTCAGCAGCGCCTCTACCTGGCTTGCTTGAATCCCTCCTCACCCACAATCGATCCAAAAGGGAAGTACCTTTCCCTCTGGAGGTAGGAAAATCATGATCGAAATAGCATAAAAATAGGTTGATTAAAAAAACAGATTATGGGCATTCTTATCCACGAGGGCTCGACTCTTCATGTGGGTTCAGTCCCTGCACATGGGTTCAGCCTCTCCATAAGGGTTCGGCCTCTTCATGGGGGTTCGACCAAATTGCCAAATGGGCAGAATGTCATGGAGTGCTAGCCCAGATTCACTTGATGTGTAGTTTCCATGCGGCCATACTTGGAGCTTCGCTGAAAAAAGCATGACAAATATAGATATGAGAATGATGTTTACTAGGAAGGAGTAGTCACTATGGCGTAGCTGGATTGTGTTTTTGCTGGCGAGTTGTTGTTTGGCCCGAGGATCGTTGGGGTGGCAACCAATCGAGAGGAGAAATCTCCTAGTTGGTGACAGTTTTGGTGGCTGTGTGGGTTTCGGGTAGGGTGGGTTGGGTTGGGTTGGGTTGGGTGGATTGAGATGTTCTCAATTTCTTTTTTAATATTTCTCTTATTATTTGTTCTATATTTTCCAGTTTTTAATTATTTTAATTAATTAAATGCTAAATACCACTTTGCCATGCATTAAATTTGTCATATTAAAGTCATTTATTTTATTTTTGATCAATGATAGATTTTTGGATGGAACCATTTAAAGGTTCTTCCTACGCATATTTAATATTTATTAAAAGATTTGGGTTGTATGTGCTAAGATTTGAATGTTTGAGACATATTTTTAAAAGGTTTGAAACTTCTGCTGTAAATTTACGTAATTTTAATTTACAAAATCGAAAAAGACAAGATAAAGCTAGTTGCACTATGCCATACAAATTGTCAAATGATGCAAGTCGAATATGAAGTTGCAAGGGTGTACAAATTAAGATACATCTAACCTATATAACTTTTGTGGGCTATTTGTGACCGACATAGATAAAAGTTGCAGAATTATGAACTCATGCAATTCATTTGCACAATAAATTCTCCCAACCGAGTGGCATTGCACTTTATTTTGTCATGAAAGGTTGCTCAACAACCAGTACATATTAGAATATGTAATTTACATAATACTATTAGTCGACATCAAATCCATCAACTTAAATGTGCATAAATATCCTAATGTTTGTCGACTAATCTCTCTTTAGTCGACATCAAATCGGTCCAATGGGGACGAGACTTAAATTAATAAAAAAAAATTAAGCAATACGATAATGCAATAACACCAACACGCAATATAGAGATTATTGAGGGAGCAGAGCATTGTAAATCACCTTCCCACATTTAACAATAACAAAGTTTTAGGCTGTTAAATTGTGGAGCCTAATTATTGCAGAGATAAACGCAGACGTAATCTCACATTGAGACAAATATCTATTTACTGCTCTTTGTGGTATATATAGAATTAGGATTTGTAGTTCTCAACGTAGACTTCAAATCAATCTTTTATGTGTGGCACATGCTGGTTAGTGAGCTGCAAAGTGTTGATTTTATGAAAAATGAATTTTCAACTATAAAAAAATTTTAAAATACCCAAAGCCAAATGAGACAATTGCCACAGTCAGCGTGCGGTAGCTTCATCAATGTGGGGTTCGGCAATAGATCCTCAAAACAACGTATATCTTGACAAAGTCCTAAAATTGTCGAGCAAAGATCTCGAACACTCAATCAATGGAGTATATATGTAGAGTAGTAATTTATAATTAAAAAAAATCGTAAATTTATTAGATATGTGAAATTATTCCTTAATTTTTCACTGCATGGTTTAGCTAAAAATCAAATTTTTAGTAAATTTTGATAGATGTTACGAAAATATGTCCATAAAACATGTGATTGAAATGAATTTGAAGAAAAATATATTTTAAAAAATGGGAGTCAAACAAGGACTGAACAATGTATTGATCACCCACGTGATATGCATCATGCTAGTTATTTGCCAATCATGTCACTACCGACGAATAATATCAATTCTCATTCCCTTTTCATGAAAATCTCAAGTATATCCAAAACATTAATTAAAGCGCAGTTGTGTCCTACATTAATTGCTGATGCAAATGTAATATTGAAGAGATTGTTGACAAGGAAGGAAACATTTGAAGCCTACCCTCGTGGCCTCCCTCATGTATTCTTTGGTTTCTTTCGTCTTGTTCACGTGTTTAGATGGGCCACTTGTAAATAGGTTGTCAACACGACTAGTCACTGTTTGTCTAATAATTAATTTTGTATTTTCTTCCTAATTTTATTATTTGATGAAAATTAAACTATCTACATGCCTCTCAACTAGCTACAATTTTTTGTTTATGCTGATTCCATTCCTATGTTATTTAGTTTTGTCATGATAAACCAAATTGTGTAACTATTTATATAAGATATATTAGTGTTATGTCATATATGTCCAGTCGCTGAAACCGTATATCGACTTTATTTTTTTCAATGTTACTTATAATTACGCCATCTAAGTTATTTTTTGCTATTTTATGCATAATTAATTAATGGAGTCTGAGTTACGTACTAATCACAAAGGGTTGTGATATATAGTGAGATATTTATATGATTTAGAGGAGAGTAATTGATTTCGCTTATTAGAGTTTGGATACATTCGAGTAAATTTGTAGATTTTTGTTTGTTGAAATCGTTCGTGAGGACCCACCTTAAAGATTCCACAATGGTGACTATCTTAGTATCGGTAGATTATTTCTATATAAAATCTTACATGTGGATCGTCATACTTTGATGGTGTTGAATGTGACCGAAGCAACCCCAAAATTAAGCTTAAGTTTTATTTTAAAATAGTTTTGAAATTCTTGTTACTGAGGGTATGGAGATCTTGGAATAAATGTGTGCAAGGGTAGTAACTAGTAATAACCTAATGTAAATTGATAACTTCTTATTCATTTCACCTCCATTTCAAAATATAAATTGAATCAATTTTACAACATTACGGAACACTTTAATAAGGTATGAGACTTGTTGACCTTAAAAAATGCGCCTACAGAATCTGGGTTGCCTCTCCTTCACGTAGACGTCGTCACCTGTACACTGGAACACCCCGTTAGGAGGCAAAGGCCATTGATCGAGAAAAAGATCTGGAGACTGTTTGCATTCCGACGATCAAGTCAACGACTGAATAAGAGATAATTTGAGTACAAGAGGTGGAGAGGGGATTTCGCTGTTAGTTTTGTCTCGATGCCTCTCAATTGGGAGTTTATTCTCATTAAATAGAAATTATTTCCCTAATTACAGCATATACATCTTCTATAAAATCTCCTAATTACAACACTTTGCTAATTAAAGCCAAAACATCATCTCCTAATTACAACCCATATTCTATATTTACAACGCTAAAAAAAAAAAAGGAGGAATGTAATTATATACATGGTATGGTGACTAATTTGTAATACATTGACATCCCCCTCAAATTGATGCGGTCGATCAATAAGAATCTAATTGTCAACCATGAACTGATGTTGAAGGCGACATAGAGCTTTGGTGAATGTGTCAGGGGTCTGAAAATCTGTAGATATGTGAGGACATGTAATCACTTGTTGATCAAATACTTCTCGAATGGAGTAACAATCCACTTCAATGTGGTTGGTACGCTTATGGAATACCGGATTAGTAGCAATCTGAACAGCGCTTGTGTTGTTAGCATGGAGGGGAGTAAGAGTAAGCTGTGAAAAATCGAGTTCACAGAGCAAGCCTTGAAGCCACTCAATCTTAGAGCAGGCGGAGGACATAGCCCGGTTTCAGACTTGGTGGAAAACTTCGAAACACAATCTTGCTTCTTACTCTTCCAAGATATAAGACCATCACCAAGAAACATGCATCAACCCATAATCGAACGTTGAGTATCCATGTAACTAGCCCAATCAGCATCAGTAAAACCAGTCAACTGTAGAGAAGTCCCAGTAGGAAAGAATAAATCTCGACCAGATGTACCATTTAGATAACGAAGAATACGTCGCACAATGGCTAGGTGAGAACGTATAGAATCTTGCATAAACTGACTAACTTACTGGATTGCAAAAGAGATATCGAGCCTGGTAATCGTCGAATAATTTAAACTCCCTACCATTTGTCGATAGAGTGAAATATCAGCTGAAAGTTCTCCCTCTGTTTGGCAAAGCTTCAGATTTACCTCCATAGGTGTGTGAACCAGTTGCTTGATTGAAGCCTAGCGGAACTAATAATCTCTTGTGTATATTTTTGCTGATGCAATAGCGTGCTTATAGAATTAGTGTAGACTTCAAGACTAAGAAAATTCTGCAATGGGCCAAGTTCTTTTATGTGAAGGAAATTTCGAAGATGCTGCTGTACTTCCTCAATTATCTGTAGATCAGAACATGTACTGACAATATCATCCACATATACCAAAAGAATCACAATCCCAATAGCGATCTTTCTAAGGAAGAGAGATGAATCAAATTGACTCTGAAAAGTAAAGTCAAGTAGAGTGTTGCAAAATGTTTCAAACCATACTCAGGTGCATGCTTTAACCCATATAGTGATCGTTTCAAACGGCAAACCTCGGAGGAGAAATGGGTGAACAGGCTAGGAGAATGAGTCATATATACTTCTTCTTTCAAATCCCCATGTAAAAAAAACATTCCTAACATCTATCTGTTGGAGAGACCATCCATGGGATGCAGCGATGGCAATGATAGTACATATTGTAGTCATCTTAGCCACTGGTGCAAAAGTCTCCTCATAGTCAAGGCCATATTCCTTTCTATTGCCAAGTGATACAAGACGTGCCTTATGTCGTTCTATAGAACTATCAGTACGTAGCTTCTTTGTGTAAACCCATTTGCATCCAATTACTTTTCCCCATCTAGACAGCGAACAATGTCCCAAGTATGATTATCCTAAAGATCCTAAAGTTGTTCATTCATAGCTTGCTTCCAGCATGCTTGACCAGTGGCCTGGAGTGCAGTATGTGAGAAACAATACTTCTCTGGAGGATGAGTGACACGATTGGAGCGTCGAAATTTAGGCTCTAAATGTCTAGGAATGTCGAAGTTCAGGCTTTAAATGACTAGGAGGACGAGTGACATGTTTCTTACGTTCTGCAACATCATTCTGTTGTGGAGCATAAGGACAAGAACGTTGAGATAGAATCCCTTTTGTTATGAGAAAGTCCTAAAAATCTTTGGACAAATATTCCCCTCAAAGTCAGAACGTAATATTTTAATGTTAGTGGAAAATTGAGTCTCGACATAAGCAACAAAAGTTTGAAAAATTGAGAAGATTTCGACTTCGGAATGGAGAGAATAGACTTACGTAAAACGACTATAATCATTAATGAACGTCACAAAATACTTAAACAAAGCATAAAGAAAGAATATGGCTAACACCCCACACATCAGTATGTATAATCTCAAAGCAAACGGAAGCACGACTACCATGATCAGGAAAAGGTAATTTTTTTCTTTTACTTAGTTTACATGTAGCACAATCAGAAGATAGAGAAATTGAATCTTTATTACCCAAATGACCATGTTTCATAAGATAACTCAAAATAGTAGAATTGGGATGTCCCAATTTCTTATGCCAAATATTATAGTTATGAGCTACGGATGTATAAACAAAAAAATAGTATTAGGAATGGAAAATTGAAGAGGAAACAAACGTCCCATTTTAGGCCCTTCGCGATCACTTTCCTCGACGCTTGATCCTACACAAAACAATCATCATGCCCAAAATGAACTTCACGGTTATTATCTACTAATTGTCCAACAGAAATACAACTTGTAGATAAATCAGGAGATATAAGCATGTTGTTAAATGATGGCCCCAAATTCCCAACTCCAGTTATTGGTAACGTACTACCATTGGCTATTTCTATGTGTTTGCTTACCTTCATACTTTCAAATATCAAGTAAGCTATCCGTATTTCCAGCCATATGATTTGAAGTGGCAAAATCAACCACCCAAGAAGATGAGAGTAGGTTTCGCTTACCTTGTAGTCCTAAGGCAGAGAAGGCAGATATAATCATCTGATTCAATTGTTGCACCATCTTGGGTGTAAGAGTATATGAGTTGCTTATAGAGCTTTGATCACCAGCTGGGGTTGATTGAACATTATCTTGAAAAGCCCAAGCTTGGCGATTCTGAGGCCGGATGCGACAGTCCTTAATGATGTTTCCATCATTCTTGCAATAATTGCAGAATTTCTTGCTACAATTCTTGGCAATATAGCCAAACTCCTTGCAGCTATAGCACTGCAGTTGAGATTTAGATTTTCTTTGTCCTTGGGCAGCATATGCAACATTAATAATTTCTAAGGACATATTTGATTGTGTCATTCCTACTTGTGTAGCAACACGTTGTTATTCACGTAACAATTCTCCCAGGCAGATATCTAATGATGGAACTGGATTTTGGATAAGTAAGCCAGCCCTAACTGTTTCAAACTTTTGTTGAAGCTTCATAAGAAATTGATCTCTTTGATTTTCTGCTTGAATTTCTTGTAGGGCGGCCAAAACTTTTTTCGGAGCCTTGGAATGAATTATGCTAGAGTATTCGCTCCATAAATTAAGGAAATCAGCATAAAATTGGTCAATAAGAAGATTACCTTGATTGTATTGTGCAATCTCCAATTCCAATTGAGCTTTTGAGCTGAGTTTCCTTAATTGTAGACACGTTTGAGATAATTCCACATCTCCTTGGCAATAGTGAATGAGTGAAGATTTGATATCATATGAGATTCGATTGATCCGAACATCTAGGAGATAATGAGAGCATCTTTACTTTCCCATGGTTCTATCTCCTTTGTCTCTATAGGAGTCGTAGATAACCCATCCAAATGTCCCCACAATTCTCTTCCTTTTATAAACATCTTGAATTGAAACTCTCACGTGGAGTAATTTTTGCCATTAAAACGAACAATAGTATTTTCCATCAACATTATAAATACAAAAACCCCAAAAATAATTCAGTAAATTATTTTACAAAGCAATAGCAGCCCAGCAACCCACTATTATCGTAATAGTAGCCAAGAAAATTAAATCAAGTTATAACAATACAACATCCCAACAACCAACAATAGTCCAAAGCAAAAACAATAGCCCAAAATATCACCCTAACAGCAAGTTGAAATATCAAAGACTTAATAGCCCAATGCAACAATAAAAGTCTAAAATAAAGGCCCAACAATATGCTAAATTACTAAAGACTTAACAACCCAAAATATCAGCCCAACAACATGCTGAAATATTAGTAGCTCAAAAGAAACTTCACAAAACCTCTAAAATTGCAGCCCAAATCTTCATTCTTTTAGAACGAAGGTTTCTCTGCAATCTACTCGCAACGCTGTCGTATACTGCCGACCAAACTGAGGAACAAAGATGTCAAAAAATCAACCTGACCAAATTTGCTACTTATCTTCTGAAGAAAACCCAAAACCAAAAGAAACTAGAATCCCAAACAACGAATCCAGTAGCCAAACTAAATCGATAATATTAGAACTCGAAAAATTGGTCCGATTAATTCTGGACTAGAACTGAAAAACCTAGAAATTGACTAAGAAAACTGTAGAATCAAAGGTAGCTCTGATACCATGTCAGTTTTGTCTTGATGCCTCTCAATTGAGAGTTTCTTCTCATTAAATAGGAATTGTTTCCCTAACTATAGCCTATACATCTTCTATCAAATCTCCTAATTACAACACTTTGCTAATTAAAGCCAAAACATCCTCTCCTAATTATAACACATATTCTATATATACAACGTAACAAAATGAATGTAATTATATACATAGTATGGTAACTAATTTTTGATACACTGACATTGGCTGAGGTTTTTTAACATACCTTGGGTGTGAATTGGATCACATATATATAGAGAAATGAAAATGGGTCAGGTGGGTTAATGGGCCGAGTCAAATTCAAGCCCAAAAGATGTTTCTTGATTTAACAAGCCCAATCCAATTTAATAATCGATGTCGAGTTGGCCATTGTAGGACCATTTTCGTCATGCGCATACCATGTAATTTATGAATATTATAATAGTCCCCTAACTTTGAATCGTACATTCATGTGTTGGTCAGACTTGGAAATATAAATAGTCAAGTAGGTGAAGTTTTATAGATTGCCTCATAAATATGAGCAGCCCTAATAAGTGAAGACTTACGAACTGCCTCAAAAATATGCATCGGTCATAAATAGGTGAGTACTTACAAATTGCCTCGAGAATATCGGTGGGAGTCTGAATAAGTGAGGGCTTATAGATTGCTTCAAAAGATAGATATCGCATATAATTTATCAAAATTTCGACAGCATTCCTTCTGTAGTATGGACTAAACCATCTTGTAATATAACATAATATCCCCACTACACATATACAAAATAAATTGGGGTCCACTTGCCCCTTCAAATAAGGTAAAATGATGATTTGATCAAACTTGTTAGTGTGAAGCAAGTAACATGATATTTGTAAAATGATAATGTAGATAACATGGCATACGTACTGACAGTAATAAAAATAGTGTTATGACATGCTAAAAATGATGTGGCATGCGTACTGGCAACAATATTATAATGCATATGTTAACATTAATAATGTAATGATACTGAGATATTAACATCACAATCTATTGACCTTAAAGAATGCGTCAACAAAATCTCGACTGCCTCTCATTCACATAGACGTCACCTGCACACTAGAACACCCAGTTAGGAGGCAAAGGTCGCCTATTGAGAAGAAGGTTCGACGATCGTTTGCACTCCGACGGTAAAGTCAACGGTCGGACAAGAGATAATATGAGTGCAAGAGGGTGAGAGAGGATTTGGCTAGGGCTTTTAAACATACATTGGGTGTGAATATATATATATATAATCAAATCATAGCATCTTGATTAATAAAACTATAACTCATGACAAGTCATAATTTCCTTATTAAAAACTATCTTAACATAAGAGAGACGTCTTCAAAATAAGTCTCTATAGGATTTCCTCAAAAGATAAGATAGAATATTACTAGCTAAACAGGTGGTTTGTTAAAGTCTTACTCAAGAAATAAGAAGTTTTGTCCTCAAATGTTCATAGTTTAGGCATTGTTATGGTTCACCTATTCATAAGCACTCCGATCTTTATAAAGCCCAGGTCTTCAAGGATAGTAAGACCAAACATTCATCTTAGTGACCAAATGGTATTCCCACTCATTAGAAGACCACTTCTACCAACATCCTTGCTCCAATTCTTACACGAGTCATAAAAAGACTATGAACATTGACATCCAATTAATAAAGTACGAAGCATGCAACATATACAAGAGATGACATAATTGAAGAATTAATCGTGACATGCATGCATGTACTTCTTTTTATCTTTATTAGGGCCCTTCCCATAGATCACGTTAGTATAGTATAGCAGTGGCAATGGGCTCAGCCTTATGGCCCACGAGCCGAGCTCGCAGCTCGTTTGGCACGAGCTCGGCTCCTTCCTCAAGGGCCAAGCTCGGCATAGCCTTTGAGCTCATGGCTCGTGGGTCAAGCCGAGCTTGGCCTCCGAGCTCCCGATTTATTTATTTAGATAAAACGATTTTCCTTTATCCAAGTTTGGGACTGTCTACTTAAATTTCGAGTAGGCGGAGTTAAAAATTATATACGAACAACTTGTNCGAGCTCGGCTCCTTCCTCAAGGGCCAAGCTCGGCATAGCCTTTGAGCTCATGGCTCGTGGGTCAAGCCGAGCTTGGCCTCCGAGCTCCCGATTTATTTATTTAGATAAAACGATTTTCCTTTATCCAAGTTTGGGACTGTCTACTTAAATTTCGAGTAGGCGGAGTTAAAAATTATATACGAACAACTTGTTATATGTACAATTTTTTTAAAAAAAAAAATTTTAAGTATTAAAAAATAAAAAAATTTATTAATTTGGTTAAATTAAATATCATTTACCTGACAACATGCAATTTCGACATATTTATCTTGCAGTCGAAAATAAACGTCTTGTCAATCTTTAATGCACATTAATGCTTCCAAAATATCTTATTTCAGTCGGCTCCTGACCTCGGACAGAATCCTCTTACTTGCACTAAAAGCGTACTCCAAAGCTACAATGCTAATATGAGGTGTTAGTAAGTCTTTTGCAATCGCAGAAACCATTGGTCATCGTTGTTCATACTTTCGCCAAAAGTCAATTACTTCTTCTGAACTTTTTTTAATCGATGCATTACTAGGCATATGATGATTAAAGTAATCGAGTAATTCAGTAGGCAATGCATTTGGACTTGCGTCCGATGTCTAATTACATGCGATAGACATACTACTAGTAGAAGAACATATTGCATCATATTTATACGTATTAATGCCATTAAATAAATTCAATATTTCAACTTCGTCTTCTTCAAGATTAGAGTGAGGCGTAGGTGCAGAGGGTGCCCGACTAATATTTGTACTCATTCGTTGTGCATATAATTCACACATTTCGCATAAAGTTTTTTCTAAATTTCTATAAGTGATAGATGTTTTAAAGTTAAAGCTTTTGAAATCCGATCAATTACATATTTAGTACCTGATAAATTGTATCGGGATCCATGATGCATGTCAAAGAAAATAACAGAGACAAGTCTTCACAATATTTTCTAAATTTTAATTTCAAAGAAAATATAATTTCACTAAAATCGAGGTCATTTTTGTATTTATGAAAAAAGCCCTTATAGTGTTATAAAGGCGTTCAAGCACCATACAATTAGTGGGATAGTATACTCCAGATAAAATATTTTTAGAGTCATAAAAACTTGTCAATTTTTTATTTTATTTTTAAACGCTAAAACCCAATTAGATTCATTCAAAATCATCATCATTTCTAATATGCATATTATTATAAAATTGAGTTATTAAATGTTCAAATCCTTCGCATGATTTTAATAATAAATAAGTCGAATTCCATCTATATTCTACATCACTAACAAATGTTTTTGTATTCGTCACTCCAAATTCAGCACAAAATTCCTCGAATGCTTCTTTTCTACAAGGTGAAATCGTGATATATTAGTGTATCCCTAATTTTTTTGAATTTCATTATTAATATGTTTCAAATCATCTTGCACAATTAAATTAAAAATATAACACACAACAAATACAAAATAACTAACCACTGAAATCGGGCTGCAGTACCCTACACAATTTATCGATAACTTGCTTATAACACTAGCGTTGTCAAATGTAATAGAACGGATTGATATTTTCTAATAATACTCATAATGGCGTCAAAATTTATTGTTGGTGTTGTGAGGAAACTCAATTATTTTAAAAGAAATAATTTTTTTATTCATGCAACAAAATGGGTCTATGTAATGTGTAGTTGCAGCTATATAACCTTTTTTATTAATCTATTCTCATAAGTTTGAAGTTAAAGATATAACACGACCATATTTTTGCAAATCAGTAATCAATTGTCAAGGAAATATTCTATTGTATCGGAACGAAAAGTTCTTCTACTTACCATAACGTACCTCAGTTAAAGATATTCTTTCACGTAGGAGACAAAATGTTGGTTGTCCACTATTAGTAGATACAACTCGGCACTGGCAACGAACTTCACCAATCCTATTCAAGCTTTCTCTTCCGAATACATCCACGTGCAAAGTGTCGTAGAAGCAGAACCGACAATTGGACTATCAAATTGTAGTTGCGTTTGAGAAGCGCCTACAAACCCATGTTTGGTCGCACATACTTAAAGTGACGGTTGAAATGGGTGGTACCAATGCCCTTTTGCCATGCCAATCATGTTTGACAGTGTTTAGATACTGTTTTAGACTCGTTTAGATACTGTTTTAGACTCTACGACTCTGTCAATCATACAGTCGTTAGAATCAATTTAAAGTGATCACAACACTTTTCTTGTTTTTTCCCCTTTCGCTTACCTTTTGTATCAAGAATATCTAATTCTTTCTGTTCCATTTCGGGAACATCAACATCATCCAAATCAATTAGATTACTATTTTTGTGAGCATCTAAATCTAAAATATTTTTGAGAATGGGTATGTCGTTGATTTGCCACTGATATTGAACAAGCCCCCAACAAATGATTATGGATCCATTTGTGATGAATTGATAATATATAAACTTGAATGAAGATGCAATGACGAATGAATATGTAGGAAATGGATTATTGTAATTTGTAGGAATGTAAATGGTAATGACAATTTGTATAAAATATAGGTATAGATAATAGAATATGTATTGTATAACGTGTATTATAGATTTATACTAAAGTAAATATGAGCGTGTGAAGGGAGTAAGAATTGTTATTGTTGTGGAAAAAGTGTTAAAGTGGTAGGGTATTTATAGAGGTAAAAAAATTACAAAAAAATTAAAGGGCCTAACGATCACTTGATTTTAAGAAGTGACAGGTTTTAGTAACTGTAGTAGACGAACCATAATCCCTGCTCGTGGGCAAGCTTGTCAAGCATCCACGAGCCGCTCGGCTCGTGCTCAGGAGTCGAGCTTTGACGAGTCGAGGGGTCGAGCTGCTCGGCCCGTTTGACATCCTTATTATAGTGTGTACTCAATTGAAGATATTGTACTATAAAGCATGAAGCTCGTACCACGGAGGTAATATGAGACATTTTGCTCAATTTTAGGTGACATTTTTTTCTCCTTGGAGGGACCCTTTGCTCAATGGTCTCATCAATGTCGATCCTGACTATAGACAAGATAGGTGATTGTCTAAGGTCCCGTCTCAGTAAGGACCCCAATTTTTTTTTATTATATGTATAAACCAAATTTTTCAAAAAAAAAAGTTTTATATATTTCAAAATGCTAAAAAAAAAAATCAATACATTATTGACTTTTCATTTTGTTTTTTTTTTTTTCCCTCATTTTTAGGTTAGACTATGTTTTCTTTTTTTTTTTTTTTGCTCTTCGCCTTTCTTTTATTTGTTAAAATACATTACATCTTTTATTTTATTTTCTCTGTTTGTTTAGTCATTCATAGTTTTCATCCTAAATTCAACTCTCAGCAAATTCTTTAGCTTATATTTATAGTCTTTGACAGCAATACTGGTATGTATGATTTTTTATTTATTTTTTTTGATTGTCTTGTCCTTTATTATATTTTTATTTTTTATATTTTTCAATTTCTTCTTGTTTTTCATTTTTTTGTATGAAAGTACAAAATTAGTCAGAGTTTTTAATTGTTACATCTATATTTCTTCTAATATGAAATGGAAGCATGAATATTTATAGAAAAAGAATACTATAAGTAAATTTAATGGCATTTTACACACTATGTGGTTATCATGGTCCAAATCTTGCAATTCGTGATATGATAAATTCTTGTATAAAGGCTAAATATTTTTTAAAAATTGTGCAATGCATATATTATTTTTCATCTTCTATAAAACGATGAATTTTTTTTCTAGATAATGTGAAATGTCTGATACTTAAGTGTTAAAGCAATAAGACTTTGAGCTATAAAAAATACATTTTAAAACACAAGTCTGGTTGTTCTTGGGAGGATACCGCCCCTAAAAGTAGCCGAGTTTTTATTGGCTTCTCTGTCCCAAGAACAATATATCATGTGAAAACAAAAGTTTGCCTTCTGACATCACGAAATTTTAGTTCTTGTTTGACATGATTACTTGGTACATATATTGTTTGTCATTAATAAAGCAAAATGTTGCAAAGTGAGGACTTATCTATTGATGCTAGTATTAGTCACTTGAAAGTACTTATTTTATTTTTATTAAAAATATAGAGAAACTGAATTTGAATCAACAAGATTGCTACCCAAATAGAAGTCCCACCTACATTTCATGAAAAAACATATTATTTATAGAAAGAATTACTTTATGAGAATATCAATGAAAAATAATATGTTTACCTGAAAATTCTTTTAAAGGTGATTATTTCTTATATATATAGTTGATAAAGCTCTTTGTTGGGTTTTGATACACAATAAATCCCAAGCGATAATGTAAAATGTCGGATTATATTTTCATAGGCTTTGACTAATGGTGAATTGATTACCAACATCCAAGTCTAAATGTTCAACCCGAAAACAACAAGGACCTTTAGAAGTAGCTTAAGATATTAATGTTGCTCAAGGCCCAAACTAATGCTTATTGGATGGCTCTTTAGTCTTGGCCCATTTAATCCCTTTATTGGCCCAACTCAAGCATAACCTATATCTATCTATCTATATACCTTTCTTAGGGTGTGTTTGAGCCACATTATTTTGGAAGAACGTATTTTGGAATAGTAGATTGATGGAGAATGTGTGGTTGAAAAAGAAAGAAAAAGTTATTGATGTGATGAAAAATATTATTTTATTGAAGAATGTGTGGTTGAAAATGAGTTTTGAAAGAATGTGTACCAAACATGGGCTAAATTTCAATGTGATCGTGGAAGAAACT
>CAIGRT010170499.1:0-11543 GCA_903798405.1 Fraxinus platypoda | reverse complement strand
ACACACTGGATACCGTATATGCAATAGGCTCATACACTGATTTTGCATATCATAACAGATTAACATGTACATATAACAAATCCAATGATTTGTGAATTGCAGTAAGAAACAACAAGTAAAAATGAAATAAAAGAAACAGTAATAAACTTTTAACCGAGGCCTATGTTACACATAATTTTCTTAAAACAGATTCGCCCCCTCACCGTATGTGCTTGAAGTATAATTTGAACGTCTGCTTCCTAGGATACAACAGTAGAACAGTAGAATCTGAGCACCACAGATTTTACTCCAGGAAACCGAGTTAGTGCCCGAACAATATCACCAAAAAGATTGAAATAGAATCTGAAAACGAAGACAGACTCAAACTGTATGCAGATGATTTTTTAGATGAAATTCGTGTGTGTTGAAAAGAGGAAAAATGAGACATATATATACTGGCTCTAGAGAGTGTAACTTGCGCATTCACATAATGGCAATTATCATAGGAACGTGAACACTCCTAAGGGGCCAATTTTGCTCATTTTCGTCCGACGNCCCATTCACATAATGGCAATTATCATAGGAGCTTTAGAAAATAAAAAGTCAGTTGAATAAAATAAAAGAATGTAGCAAAACGTGGACACTCCTAAATGGCCAATTTTGCTCCTTTCGGTCCGACATTCGTGTACGTACACAAGTTCAAGGTAAGAAGCCCATTTCGGTCCATAATTTGCTCCTCCCTGCGCGCGCACGTGGAGATAGCCTCTATGCTACACATGATTACACCATTCTAAAGTGTAATCCTGTATAAAGTGGTTTTTGTTTTCATCCACTTCCTATGTGGGACAAACTCCTTTTTAGTTTTTCCAACTAACATAAACTCTTTTTAAGTGGCACACTTTGAGCTTCAATTTCTCATTCACCTGAACATTAATTTTGACAAGTAAATATATGATTTCGATATACTCACGGAGAAGAGCATAAATCAATCTTTATCTTCCAAAATAGCCAAACGGGTCCCACTCAAAACTCGTGCCAAAGTCGGCCAATACCTCATTTTTTCCAACATGGACTTTGATTGTGTCTCTGCCAGGGCAAAAATGTGAGGTGTACGCTTATTTTGGGGCATTTAGTACCTACAATCAGTATTCATCTCCATTCTGTTTTTGTTTGCCTGGATTTGTGCAAAATTCGGAAAGGATTGGAATATGAAGGATTACTCTGGTGGCTGTGTGAGAAAGAACAATCTGTCGTGTGAGAATGGTCCGGATGGAAAAGATAAGTTTTTGGCGAATTCCCAAGTTATGTTACCTAGTAATTCTCAATCAGTGATGGCGAGGAGTGCTGGAGAATGTGAATCTACATGCTTGAATAGTTGCTCTTGTACAGCATATTCTTCTGATGGCCATGAATGCCTAGTTTGGAATGGAGAACTAATGAATTTGCAAAAACTCTCGGACAATGATAGCAATGGGAGAACTATCTATATTCGGCTTTCTGCCTCTGCCGTCCAGTTTCTGAGCACCAAACAGTGCACCAAAAAAGGTAAAGGGGTTGTAATAGGCACTGTTGTGGGTTTCGTTGCTATTGTTATGGTTATATCGGCCATTGTTTGGCTCATGACATGGGGACGTCATAAACATACATTTGGAACTACAAAAGCAGTCGAGGGATCATTGGTAGCATTTGGGTACAAGGACGACAAGGACGGCTTGAAGGTTGCAACCAAAAAATTTCTTTGATGAGTTGGGGGGAGATATTTACAAGAGTGGTATTGATATTCCTTTGTGCAGTTGGGAAAGTATATTAGCCGCTACAGAGGACTTTTCAGACGTACACAAACTTGGGCGAGGAGGATTCGGATCTGTTTACAAGGTTTTAATATGGTCTTCCCCATAATTTTTTTTCGTATAATCAAGTTCGTGCCCTAATGTATTAATTCTAGTTCATAACTTCTGCAGGGAATGTTTCCTGGAGGAAAAGAAATTTCAGTGAAAAGGTTGTAAAGCTGTTCCGTGCAAGGCATTAATGAGTTTCAGAAGGAAGTTGTATTGATCGCAAAGCTTCAACATCGTAACCTCGTACGTCTTTTAGGCTACTGCATGAAAGAGAATGAAAAGATCTTACTCTATGAATACATGCCCAACAAAAGTTTGGATGGCATTATATTTGGTTAGTTCGTGAAAATGATAATTTTTATAATGGAATTGTCAATTTCAATCAATATTTATTTTATTTTTTCACAAAAATTACTAGATCAAAAACTATGCTTGTTACTGAACTGGAAAAAGCAGTTTGACATCATCTTGGGGATTGCAAGAGGGGTTCTTTATCTTCACCATGATTCAAGGTTGAGGATCATTCATAGAGATTTGAAAACAAGCAACATTCTGTTAGATGAAGAGATGAACCCCAAAATTTCAGACTTCAGTTTGGCAAGAATTGTTGAGGGTAAAGCAACAGAAGCAAGCACCCACAAAGTTATGGGAACCTAGTAAGTGTCAGTTTATTTCATATAATTACACAGAGATTACTGAAAGCAAGAGATACCAAAGTTTTTCCTCTCTTATCACGATTATTATGATCTTGTACGCACAAACTCCAGATGTTGGTCTAGTTCGAGCAATTCAGTTCTTGGAATAAGCACAAAAGAAAAAAGTAATTTAAGAAGTACATCACAGAATATGGTTCTGGGGGTTCAGCTAATGCTACGACCCCGGAGCTCAGTTTTTTGAGCTGGCTTCTCTATGAACAAATGAAGTTACACTGTGAATATAAGACATATATCTCTCTGAAACAGCAAATAAGGAAAACCAGATAACTCAGAACTAGAGAAAGAAAATGATCTTGAAGAATGAACACTCTAGCTCCGCCTTTTGTTTTCAATCTCCCTCTATTTCTCCAGCCATGCCACATATTTATGTGAGAAGACTTTGCAATGAACTAACCAGTTTAGAATGCACATATGTCTAGTTGGTTAATGAAGGTTATTAATGCCAATGGTCTCCGTTTCTTCTTTCCAGTCCAAAGCGTTGTACAGACTTTGGCTCTTCTGTACCAAGTGAAATGATATCAACAATGACGATTTTTATTTAGTTATGCTTATTTATGGATATAGACATACTATATTGTGTCATATATACATAATAACATCTAGTAATCTTGATCCAGTGGTTATATGTCTCCGGAGTATGCGTTGGACGGGCTATTCTCGATAAAGTCATATTTATTTGAAGTTGTTGTTCTCGAGATAATAAGTGGAAAGAGAAACACAGGATTTTATCAATTCACAGAATGCATGAATCTCTTGGGTTATGTAAGTTGCCAAATTCCTCCATTTATAAGCAATTTCTTTTACCGAATTCATTTTCTAAAATATTTTGAAGCTATTTATACAGTCATGGAGATTGTGGAGTGAAAACAAGGCACTTGATTTATTGGAACCTATACTGCTTGAATCTTGTGAGAAATCTGAAGTTATAAAATGCATTAATGTTGGGCTGCCTTGTGTTGAAGACGATCTCAATGATCGCCCCACCATGTCAAATGTAGTTCTCAAGCTTAGTGGTGAAACTGCAATTCTTCCAGTTCCTAGTGAACCAGCTTTCATAATGAGAAAACGCATTTTGAGCACATCGTCATCATCTTCTAATAAACCAGATTCAATTTCCAATGAATTGACGTTGTCTGCTCCACAAAGGCGATGAGGAATTTGCTTATTTCCTTCCATTAGTGTTTATCTTTGTATGTTCAACCATAATTTAATAACAAGAAAGTCGTCAGTAAATAAACTATTCTATATTATCCTCGAGTTATATAGAACTAAACTAAGATAGCAATCTGTTGTACACTCATTTTTACCCCTCTTTTTTAATGTTTTATTCTTTGGGTATCGTTAAGAAAGAAATCTATTTGTGCATATATTCTATTATTAATGAATGGATAAAAATAAACTGAGCATAAAGAAAAAGGTAACAGTTATGTACTGGCCTCAGTGAATTTCGAAACACATGGTTATCTCGTTTGAAAATGTAATCATGTTGCACCAGCATTTGTTTGAAAGTTTGGCCATCCTGTGATGCTTGAGATCGTCTTGTGCATGCACCTAGATAAGCTTCGGATCACAGGTGAAAATCCTTTTCTGGTGCACAGGTAACACCAAACCAAGAAAGAGATGATTGTGCATCAAACCACGACAAGAATACTGATCAAAATTCTGCTGACGAGAGTTATAGTTATAACTATGTTGGTTCAGCAAAAAACTGGATAATACCTGTGTCTGATGGGTTCAATGTGGATAGTAAAGGAGATTGTGGAGTTGAAGTTTATTACTTAAACTCCAACTTTAGTTTTATCAAAGATTAATCTACAATACAAGGAAAAATGGCATGTAGAGACTGAGCTGAGGTGATTGTTGTTTTGGAAATTCAGCTTTTAGACTTTGTTCAATGTGGCTCTTGTAGAGCCAAATTTGATAGCTTTTTCACTTATTCTATATTGGTTGAAAGTTCACTTTTTGATGTAAGGAAAAAAAAAACTTTCCTCTTTCTCCAGTAAGTATTTAATAATCTTTTTTTTCTTCAAGTTTTTCAGACTGGAACGTTTGTTTTAACTTATGACTTCTTTGTGATTTGGTTTTTTGACCTTTTTGTCATTTTGATGCTGTAATCAGGATTCTAAACGAAGCAAATTAGCATTTTTTTTTACTGAATTTTTTTACTTCAATTGTGATTGGAATGCATAGTTAAAACCCTTGTTAAGATTTCTTGACCTTAGTATCGATACCCTGAGTTGTAAAGACAACGTTGGTTGCTTTTGAGACAGTTTTTCTATTAATAGTACAAGAAATTACAAGTTAGGGTATGTTTGAGCCACATTATTTTGGAAGAATGTATTTTGGAATAGTAGATTGATTGAGAATGTGTGATTGAAAAAGAAGGAAAAGTTATTGATGTGATGGAAAATATTATTTTATTGAAGAATGTGTGGTTGAAAATGAGTAAAAGAATGAGAATGTAAATTTTAATGTGGATCAAACAGGGTATAAGTCTACACTTCTTGAATCGGGTCGAGATTTAAATTTTATAGGGAATGATTATTGAAGTACATGTACTTGAGTTGTTAGAAAACAAGAAATAGAAGTTTAAATAATTCTGTCTTATATTTTCTGCATTGTGCTTTATGAAATATATAGGTGTACAATGAAACTAAGTATGTAAATTTACAAATAATGCCTAAAAAGAAGAAATCCCTAATTGTATGCAATTTCATGATTTTGGCCTGATTGTATGCAATTCATAATTTTCGCTTGACTGTATGAGTCTGTCAACACTCCCCCTCAAGTTGGCGCATGGAGATCCGTAATGCCCAACTTGTGTGAGAAATGATGGAAAAGTTCGTAGCCTAAAGCTTTGGTGAAGATATCCGCAATTTGCTCATGTAATGGAGTGTGCACTGCTTGAGTAGACCGGAGCGAATTTTATCGCGAATGATGTGGCAATTGATCTCAATGTCTTTAGTATGTTCATGGCATACCGGATTGTGGGCAATGTGAAGTGCAGATTGATTGTCACAATAGAGGTTGAAAGGCTCGGGATGAGAGATGCCAAGATCAGTGAGAAGTTGCTTGAGCAAAGTGAGCTCACAGGTGGTGACAGCCATGGCGCGGTATTCAGCTTCAGCGGAAGAACGAGCAATGGTAGTCTGTTTTTTTGTACGCCACGAGATCGGACTGGTACCGAGCTGGATGAAATAATCTGTGGTGGAACGGCGTGTGGTAGGACAGCTGGCCCAATCAGAATCAGTATAAGCTGTAACCTGTGTGGCGCTAGAGGAAGAGAAAAAAATGCCTTGGCCGGGACTTTCTTTGATGTAACGGAGAACACGCATGGCGGCAGTCATATGAGGAACACAAAGAGCATGCATGAACTGACTGAGAATGTTGACGCATAAACAATGTCGGTCGAGTGACTGTCAAATAAATGAGACGACCAACCAGACGACGATAAATGCTAGGGTCAGGAAGTAAAGATCCATCTTCATTGGAAAGCTTCAAATGTTGTTCCATCGGAAAGGAGGCGGTCCGGGCACCAAGTTGACCACTGTCAGAAAGTATATCCAGAGCATATTTCCGCTGATTCAGGAAAATGCCTGCAAAAGAACGTGCAACTTCGAGGCCAAGAAAGAACTTGAGAGAGCCAAGATCCTTGGTTTTGAAGTGAGTGGAGATGAGGTTCTTGAAAAACTGAATTTGAGTTAGAGCATTGCCTGCAACTAAGATGTCGTCAACATATATAAGAACAATAATGATGCTGGTGTGAATGACAAGAGTGAACAATGAGTGATCGGCCTGAGACTGGCGAAAACCCGCATCAAGAAGTACAGTAGTTAGTTTGAAAAACCAGTTGCAGGAGGCTTGCTTGAGACCATAAAGGAACTTTCTGAGTCGAAAAACACGGGTCTCCCCCTGAGTGCAATAGCCGGGTGGTGGGGTCATGTAGACTTCTTCATCAAGATCGTCATGTAAGAAGGCATTGTTGACGTCGAGTTGATGAATGATCCAATTTTTTGTTGCAGCAATTGCCAATAAGCAGCAGACAGTGGTCATTTTGGCAACCGGAGCAAAAGTCTCATGATAGTCAAGACCTTCAACTTGATTGTAGCCCTTGGCAACCAATCTGGCTTTGTACCTCTCAATGGTTCCGTCGACTTTGAGTTTGGTTTTGAAAACCCATTTACATCCAATGGGTTTCTTACCCGGTGGAAGTTGCTCGAGAGTCCAAGTGGAGTTATCTTCTAAGGCTCGGAGCTCAATGGACATGGCCTCACACCAATGAGGTTGTCGGATAGCATTAGAATAACATGAAGGTTCAATACAAGAGGTGAGAGCATTTAAATAAATAATATGGGAGGGGAAAAATTGAGAATATGAAAGAAAGGCAGATAAGGGAAGAGCAGTACCTGAAGTCGTTGTAGCAGGTGAAGACGTCGTGGGCTCTGTACGTAAGGTGGGGCATATGTAGTCCTGGAGGTAGGCAGGCCGTGTAGTGTGGCGACGAGGACGAGTGACGAGCGGAGGTGAAGATGGTGTATCAGGAGGGTTAAGAAATGTTTGGGAAGTAGGTAAAACAGGTTCAAGGATGGGAAGAGGAATAATTGGAAAGGAAGATGTGTCTGGAATATCCTGAAAGGGGAATTGTTGTTCATGGAAGGTGATGTCACGAGAATAGAAAATGGACCGTGTATCAAGATTGTAGAGTTTATATGCTTTGTGGGTGCTAGGGTACCCGAGAAATACACATTTGTTGGCACGGGGAGAAAATTTATCACGGTGAGTACGAAGAGTTTGTGCATAACAGAGGCACCCAAACACATGAAGGTGATCATAATTGGGTGTTTTGTTGAAAAGAACCTCAAAGGGTGATTTATTTTGGAGAGTACGACTGGAAGTGCGATTGATGAGGTATGTAGCGATGAGAACACAATCACCCCAAAAAGAAAGGGGTAAGTGTGCTTGAAAACGTAGACCACGGGCAACATTAAGGAGGTGTCGGTGTTTACGCTCCGCAACGCCATTCTGTTGAGGAGTTTCAACACAAGTACGTTCATGAATAATGCCATGATTAAGAAGATAGGTTTGAAATTGATGAGAGAGAAATTCTTGTCCATTATCAGTTCTAATTATTTTGACAGTGGTATTAAATTGATTTTGGACAAGAGCAAAAAAATGTATTAAATGAGTATAAGCTTCAGATTTGAAACGCATAAGATATATCCAAGTTGTGCGGGAAAAATCATCAACAATAGTGAGGAAATAGTGGGCCCCACATAAGATGGAAGTATGATATCCACCCCAAATATCACAAAATATACGATTAAAAGGGAAAACACTTTTATTAGCAAATATAGGAAAAGGTAATCTGGTGTGCTTAGATCGAGCACAAACGTCACAATTAGAAATAACACATGGCGAATATAAAATTTTAGGAATGGTAAAACTAAATGGATGACCTAGGCGTTGATGCCATATAGCCTTATTAGTAGTGGATTGAGCAGCAAGAACAATAGGAGGATCAGAACGGTACACGTAGAGCCCATTGCATAAATCACCCGCTCCAATCGGCTTCATCGACTGTGGGTCCTGAAATAAAAAATTATTATCAGAGAAAGTCACAATGCAGGAATTGTGAAGAGTAAGTTGGGGAACAGATAATAAATTGAAGGTCAAAAGAGGAACAAAATAAACTTGAGTTAAAGTGAGAGAGGGTGACAGGACATAAGAGCCTAAACCTTCGGCTGGAATTTCTTGACCTGTGGGTAGCCGAATAGAGTGGGGGGAATCAAGGGGTTGCAAATCGCCAAGATTCCTTGCAGTGGCAGATGTGTTGGCTCGCGCCACTATCCACCACCCAATGAAAGTGCCGATTGAAGGAGAAATCAAGATTATAGTTGAAAAGGTTACCAATGAAGTTGACAGGGGAGGGTGCAACTGGAGAGGAAGATGATGTGAGCAAGCCGAGAAGCTTCTGGTACAACTCTGGTGACAAGCCATGGACCGGACTTGAGGCCGACGAAGTGACGGAGGTCTGATTGACACTCGGTGGAGGCTGGCCAAGAATGGAGGGCTTAAGTCTCGATGTGCGACCAGGAGGATAACCCACAACGGTCCAACAACGATCTCGGGTATGTCCCTCTTTGCCGCAAGACGTGCACTTGAATGGAGGTTTTTGGCGCCCACCATGTCGGACAGCCATGACCATGGTTTCTGATGAAGAGCGTCGAATGTTGAGCATCCTTTGTTGTTCTTCCTGGAACAGAATGGAGAATACTTTGCTTATGGGTGGAAGTGGATCCATGGCCAAGATTTGAGTGCGGAGGGAGGCGAAGAAAATCTTTGAGGCCGAGGAGGAACTGAAACACCATTTCATCATCAGCTTGCTGTTGTAAAGCTTTAAGGTCAGTGCTATGTTGGAGGTGACCAAGTTCATCCCAAAGTTGTTTTATTTGGTTGTAGTAATCATGGACTGAATTTGTGGTTTGTTGGAGGAAGAAAGAGCCCGTTTGAGTTGGTAAATTAGGGCATTATTTCCATGAGAAAATCGGGAGGAAAGATCAACCCAAACATCACGTGGGTCGGTATGATATTCAAGAGAATTGACAAGAGAGGGGCTGATAGAATTGAGGATCCAGGTAAGAACCATATCCTTTGTTTGGTTCCATTGGGTGTATTCGGGTTTGTTAGGTTCAGGTGGTTGGAGGGTACCATCAACAAAACCAAGTTTGTTTTTGGCATTGAGTGCTCGTGTCATGGCCTTTTGCCATTTGGGGTAGTAGTTGTCGCCGGTTAGAAGTCCATTGACAAGGGTTAAACTTGGTGAATCTGAGGGATGAAGAAGATAAGGGGAATGAAGAAGATAGGGGGAAGGAAGAGTTGGGTTGGATGATTCAACTTGCTCTGATACCATGTTAGAAAACAAGAAATAGAAGTTTAAATAATTCTGTCTTATATTTTCTGCATTGTGCTTTACGAAATATATAGGTGTACAATGAAACTAAGTATGGAAATTTACAAATAATGCCTAAAAAGAAGGAATCCCTAATTATATGCAATTTCATGATTTTGGCCTGATTGTATGCAATTCATAATTTTGGCCTGATTGTATGAGTCTGTCAACATGAGTCGTGCAAATTATTTCTTTTTTTGATAGAAATGGTACTAGGAGGTTACATTTAGTTCACTCTGTATTGATTACGAGGATAGGGCTAGAAGGGATATTATTAGGGATGATAGGATTATGAGATCGCTATAAGGTGGATTAGATGGGACAGAATGCAAATCATTTCCTGTTTTATAAATTCCTACTAATCAACCTAGGACAAGGTACGAAGGTCACAAGCCTACGGCTAGTACGTGACATTATTGAGATCAATCTTGTTATTTGTACAAATTTTTTTTACAACTCTCATTACAATTTCATACTTGGGAATGTAAACGAGCAAAGCCAACTTGCGAGCCGAAGGTTACAGCTAGAGCAAAGCTTGGGTAAAAAACGGTTCGAGCTTTTTGGGCCCGAGTTGCTCGGCCAAAAAATCAAGGCTCGATTTGGGCCATATCGAACTGAGTCAAGCCGAGACGGATCATGTTTTTTTTTCCTCCTTTTGAAAGCATGAAACTTAAATTTTCTTTTTAACAATATAATTATGTGCAATCTTGAAGGAACTGTTTGATAGCCCATGAAAATATAATTATGATTTGACAATACATTAAAAGATATTTAAAAAAACCTTATCTGAGCCTGCATTTTAAAACACGGGCCAGATGATCGATGCCCAAAAATAAGGCTAGATCAGTTTTCTCGAGTAGCGAGTCGAGCCAACAAGGGCTTTTTTTGGGACCAAGCCATGAGCCATTCGAGCTAACGAGTCAAATTGACATCCTTACATCCATTCACTTTAAAAAATGTTTCTTCATTAACGGTCCAAATCTTTACAACTCACTATTGTCAAATTTAGTTGTACAACTAAACTAAATCTATCAATCTTGTTATAGTGATATGCTCAATGACAAAGAGGACACGTGTCAATACTTTATTGAACAGTTTGAAAAAAAAAAACACAACACTCAATCACTATCGTCACACCACCCTATCATCCCCATCTCTGTTATTGCTCCAGTTCGAGCACTATTCCAATTCTATTGAGACTAGCATGTAAACCATTAGGATGTGATTACTTGTCAAGTATAAAAGTGGCCATGTCCATAGCCCTTGGTCAATAAATACCCAACTTTTCGTGTCATTTGATAGGAAATGTGAAATCTACAATTTTGACTTCTATATTTTCGACTTTCGTGTTTCTTTCATACTCAAATATTGTCCATTTTGGAATGAAGGCCTGTGCTTCAAAACACAATTGTCCAAGTGTGCAGGTAATGTAAGTGTGGATGGAAGAAAAGTTAGAATTTATTGACGCCCCGAGTCCCACTAGAGTAGGATGTCAACAAACTATATATATCTCACTACTACTATAAAAGAGAGGATGGCCAAATTCACTATTCATTTTTGTACCTTCCATTTCACACTTAAGCTGGTTCGTCACTGTTCATTATCTGGTTTTGCTACAGTTAAATAGCCTTCTTTATTGACTAATTGGTATTTGAGTTGATATTTTAAATATCTTCAACATATCTTCTTCTACCACCGTCTTCCAATTCATTCTTTCAATCAAATATTTTCACTTCTCACTCTTTCTCTCTCACTTTTCTCGTGACGATCTCCATGTTCATGTTGTTTTTTGGTGAACATTCAAACAAGCTTCAGAACGTAGAAAATGGTGAGCTGCGCAGTGGAAGGTGGCTACCCGATTTGCTACGTTGCCATTTCTATCTCAATCCTCTCCATTATCTTGTAATTCCCATTTCTTAGTTCTCATATTTCTGTGTACAAAAGGTTTAAAATCGTTGATATATTATGTATGTTTGCCTAATGAATACGTTTTGAGTTTTGAGTAATATACTGTGTTGAATTCCTGGGGATATCGGTTTTTAGTTGATTTGCTGAGTGTTA
>CAIGRT010170491.1:0-16448 GCA_903798405.1 Fraxinus platypoda | reverse complement strand
TCCTCGATGTACCACATTTCATCCCCGGTCCACATCCGGGTACCCTGGTCAGCTTGAGGTAGGATTTGTTCAGGTGGAGATTCGGGTTGGGATTGGGACTAGGTTTCTTGGGATGGAGGGGGTTAGGTTCTAGTTGGGTAGGAAACGGGTTGGATGGATAGGGGTTTACGGAAGTTGGGATTGGCATCTGGGTTGGGTTCTGCGGAGAAGGAGGGAAGAAAGGTGGTGCGGCGGCGTTTTGGATAAGTAGTGACGTTGGATTTGAGAGAAGAGGTGCTTGAAAGCTGCCATTGTTGTGAGTAAAGCTTGGAATGGAGAAGCAGAGAGAAACAAGGTTTAATTGTGGTTAGTGATTCAGGTGGAGGTGGTGATTATGGCGTCGACTGCAGCGGCGGAGGAGATGAAGGTGGTGGCGATGGGCTTCGTTGAGAGAAAGAGAGACAAGAGAGAGAGAGAGAGGAGGGGAAAGTAAACGGGTTTTCCTCATCTTCTTTCACACGGTCCTCAGGTAAAGGGGCAACCCTGGACAGATACGAAATCGGGGAAATCACCAGGGCATCCTCGATGTACCGCATTTCATCTCCGATCCACGTCCAGGTACCCTGGTCAGCTTGAGGTGGGATTTGTTCAGGTGGAGATTCGGGTTAGGATTGGGACTATGTTTCTTAGGATGGAGGGGGTTGGGTTCTAGTTGGGTAGGAAACGGGTTGGATGGGGAGCGGTTTACGGAAGTTGGGATTGGCATCTGGATCGGGTTCTGCGGAGAAGGAGGGAAGAAAGGTGGTGTGGCGGCGTTTTGGATAAGTAGTGACGTTGGGTTTGAGAGCAGAGGTGTTTGAAAGCTGCCATTGTTGTGTGCAAAGCTTGGAAATGGAGAAACAGAGAGAAATAAGGTTTAATTGTGGTTAGTGATTCAGGTGGAGGTGGTGATTGTGGCGTCGACTACAGCGGCGGAGGAGATGAAGGTGGTGGCGATGGGCTTCATTGAGAGAAAGAGAGACAAGAGAGAGAGAAAGGGGAGGGAAAAGTAAACGGGTTTTCCATTTTTTTATTTTTGAAAACAATTTTTTCAAAATACCAAAAAGAACANTTTTGAAAACAAGTTAAAAATTTACAAAGAAAACACAAAACAACAAATTTGTCGTTTTGAGTGTTTTCAATTATAATCAAATCAAAATTTTCAAAACACGTTTTGGATATTTTCAAAACAATTTTTCAAAATACCAAAAAGAACATATGTTCAACAATCTCAAAATGGACATTCAAAACACACAATCCAAAATGAATTCAAAATTCAAAACACAAAACTGAAATACAAAGAGAATAGACCCTTATTTTTTTCAGAAATAATGGCCATCAAACAGGAGTTCACTATCCTTGTTAATTTAACCATCTCATTATTGATCATATTGTTCACCTTAATAATTTAAAAATATCTTTTAAAACACAATTTTGATTTTTCCTCATTATTATGGTTTATTATCGGGTAGGCATGTTACTACGACCAACGAATTATAACTGATGATGTAAAAACGAGTCATATATACTCCACCTCGACTACTCACAACTTATGCACTTGATCTTTTCATTCGTTTTATAATAAGGTCAAGATGGATCAAGGCTCGGACTTGACCTCACTTCAAGCTCAACCTTTACATTAAACATTCCTCGTCCTTACAATGTATTTGTAGAATGCATTATTGCTCCCTTTCCATGTAAATCATACTTAAATTAAGAAATAAATTTAAATTCACTATTAGTCCACGAGTAACTACAAGTTGAAAATGAGGGTTGCGAGGATAATTTAGTAGCTCAAGCATCTCAATCGAAAATGAAAACGTTTTCTTCTCCTTGTTGCTTGAAAATGTCTTGGACTTTAGAGATTTCAATATTGAATTTCTTGCAACTTTTGAAGTGTAAAGTCCAATCAATTACTCCTTTAATTACTATTTATAAAACACCTCATATTCTATACTACCTTTAGATTACAGGTCAAACGTAGAAACTCAGATGAAAGAGATTATAGCATTTTCCTTCATTAATCTATCCGCCTATCGTTAACTTACGTGCCGTGTACTCCCAACTTGTACACCTTTCTTGGTACGACCAAGAGACCAATATTTTGTCAACCCTACTCCAATTTAGCACCTTAATGACAAAATTAACCTACGTAATCGATAATCTTATTGTCATGCTATGTGATAATTAATGTAAAATATGTATTGCTCATATTTATAAATTGTTTATAAACTCTCAAATCACATTTTATCCACATATTTTGAGGGACTCACAAATACTACTTATTTGGATTGTTTACTGATTTTATCTATTTATCATTTGAACTGTTATAAACACTTTCCAAACAAACTTTGGTATTGATTCAAAAATACACTATTCACGAGATCGACATGAGAAATGCACCAATCTTCACATGATGAACAATATTTTTCATCGTCGGCTAAAGTTTAACTAACGAAATCAAAACTAATTATAAATGGGACAATAATGAATTAAATTCAAGATTTTCACATGTGGTGCCCCCATCAACGTTTGAATGCCTAAATATGAAGAAGGAAAAGTCCACGTAAGTAAGTCGTGTTTCATTGCTCACTATACTTTGACACGCGGCTTTGATTACTCACTATACTTTAAGCTGATCGAGTTTTAGTCACTAAACTTTTCAAAATGACGCATGATTTCGAGGTTGCAAATTTCATAGCAATCGAGTTTATTAAACTAATGCGTAAAAGTGCAGTGATTACAAAAATATAAAATTCTAAATGGGACATTATTTCTAAGGTATACACACCCTTATTTAAATACATCTATCCACAATAAAAACCCAAGCAAATGGGAGAACATTGCAAGCAATTTAAAACATGTGCATCCAATTTCATTTATTATATATTCAATATTTAAAAATATGTTTGTCCACATTATGCATTTGACATGCGCGCCGCCCAAAATAACATCCCTAAAAATTCCTTCATTGTTCAATACTTACGTTCGAAAAATTATAACTAGCGTTCGCTCTAGATTTATTGATAGAAATGAACAATGATATTATTTTATTTAAAAATATATACTATAAGCAAAACATGTAATCATACCAAGTTGGTAAGATTATTTAAAAGGTGTTTCAACGCTGGAACACACAAGTTTCAATTATTTTGATATGCCGACAACCCCTATTGCTCCTTTATTTCAAAACTAGCTGGCTAGGTTTTGCTAACTAAAATGAAAAGAATGAAAATGTGAGTAGAAAAAGTCAAGATCATATCCCACAACCCCTCCTTGTTCCTTTTTTTTTTCTTTATTAATTTTTAATTAAACCACGCTAAATGACATGTTTCATCAATAATGAAAATAGTACATAACACAATTAGGAAAAGACTCGACTTGAACTATAAGGTACAATAGAAGTAAAACTCATCTGGTCGGGGACGAAGAATACAATGTAAAAGCTAAAGGAGCACATTCATGTATCCTAGTCATAATATAAAGCACATTAGGAAGTTGTTTATATTGATACTACTAGAATTGGGTTGTGCTCGAATTCTTGTTGAGTATTTGATTGAAAATATTGTTGAAAGGGTATTGGGAGTTGATTTGAAAATGTCTTGAAAGAGTCCAAAGTGAATTTGACTCCTATTTTATCAGAAATTCTCCTTTATTGATTTTACTCATTGTGTTGGCGTTCGCCTTATATTAAACTCTCCATGTATTAATTCTCCTAATATTTTAAGAATTTTTTATTATAAATATGTGGTGTACAATACATATTGGAATTGACGAATTGTCCAACTTATTAGTTTGGTCCAGGAAGATCCATTGTACTCCTTTGCTATTGATTATAGTGAATTATCCGCATTTGCCCATGATTTTCCCGGATTTGGGTTTCCACTTAAATCTTGTTTTCTTTATGATCTTTTATTTTCATATTGTTCATATTATTCTCGTCTTCATTATTTGGCCCGATTTCAACAAATTGGTATTAAAGTGATTCTAAGATCTTGGTTGTTTCTAACAAGTGGTATCAAAATTGGGTTGTGACCCGAATTCTTGTTTAGTATTTGATTGAAAATACCGTTGGAGAAATATTGGGAGTTGGTAATAAACTTTAAGATGTCTTAAAGGAGTCCAAGGTAAATTTGACTCATATTTCATCACAAATTTTCCATTGTTTGTTTTACCCATTGTATTGAGATTTCACCTTATATTAAATTCTTCATGTATTAATTCTCCTAATATGTTAGAGATTCTTTGGTTATAAAATATGCGGTGTACAACACATATTAGAATTGACCAATTGTACAATTAGTTATTGGTCCATAGAGACATTTTATAACTATTTACTATTGATTATAGTGAATTCTCTGCATCTGTCTATGATTTTCTCGAATTTGGATTTCTACGTAAATCTTGTTTTATTTGTGATTCATTATTTCTCATATTAATTATATTATTCTCGTCTTTAATTATTTGGCCAAATTCTCAATAAATGATATTAGAGCAATTTTAGTATCTTGGTTGGTTCATAACAAGTGGTATCAGAGCCAATGTTTTTGTTTTGCGATTTCTTGGGAGGTTCAAATTGGTTATTAAAGCGAAATTTGAACAAGATCAATTGTTTCAGGGATGGTAATTATGAAATTTGAGATTCCGCTTTTGGATCGCAATAAGATTTTTTGTTATGGCTTATTTTTTGTTTGAATGTTGGAGGAGAAGTAATGTAAGGATCGGTTATATAACTTGGAAGGTTCGACGATCAATTTGGATGCAGCTGCAACTTATGGTTCGATAAGCGATAACTCAGGCAAAGTTGACTGTGATTGAGTTGCTCGTGGTGAATCGAGCAATGATATTGAAGAACTTCCCAGTAGTTCAGGTGGAGTTAGTTGTGATCTTGTTGATCGTGTTGTTCATGGTGATTCAAGTAGGTTTGACAACTCAGGTGGAGTTGGAAGTGTTCATGGTGATTCGAACAGGTTTGGTGACTTGGCTGGAACTGGTAATGAACGGGATGATTCAAGCAGGTTAGGCGCGCAGGTGATTCTGCTGGTAAATAGGGCTTGAAATTTGTTCATAATTGCTGAGTATGTCTAGAGGGACATGGTAAAAAAGATAGATTAATTTGGTAGAGTGTTTTGTTTGGAGATTTTCGTTGGAATTTAAGGGCCGACTTTTATTCCTTATAATAGAATTCGTGTCAAAGTGGAGTTTGTTAGAATTGGACTGTGATCCGAATTCTTGTTGAGTATTGATGGGAAATACTATTGGAGGAGTATTGAGAGTTGATAGTAGACTTGAAAATATCTTGAAGGAGTCCAAGGTGAATTGACTCATATTTCATCGAAAATTCTCCATTATTGGTATGACCCATTATAATGGGATTTTACCTTATATTAAACCCTTCATGTATTGATTCTCCTAATATGTTAGGGATTTCTTTGATTATAAATATGTGGTGTACAACACATATTGGAATTGACCACTTATCCAATTAGTTATTGATCCAAAGAGATTCTTTGTAACTCCTCAGTATTGATCATAGTGAATTCTTCACCTCTTTTAGTGGTATTCTCATATTTGGATTTTCACGTAAGTCTTGTTTTCTTTGTGATATATTATTTTTATATTGCTCATATTATTCTCGTCTTTAATTATTTTGTCGAATTCTCAACAAATTGGTATCAGAGCTGAAGGTTTTTTTTTTTGCGGTTCTTGAGATGTCCAAATTGGTTATTTAAGCGAGTTTTGAACAATGTCAATTATTTCAAGGATGACAACTATGAAATTTGAGATTTCGCTTTTAGATCGCAACAAGATTTTTAGTTATGGCAGATTTTTTATTTGGATGCTGGAAGAGAAGCAATATAAGGATTGGTAATATATCTTGGAAGATTCGACGATCACTTTGGATGCTGTTGTAGCTTATGGTTCAATAAGCAGTCACTCGAGTAGAGTTAGTTGTGATTGGGTTGCTCATGGTGATTCGAGCAATAATATTGAATAACTTACATCTAGCTCAGATGGAGCTAGTTGTGATCTTATCAATCATGTTCCTTGTGGTGATTTGAGCAAGTTTGACAACTTTGGTAGAGTTGAAAGTGCTCGTGATAATTCGATTAAGTTTGGTGATTCAGTTGGAGTTGGTAATGAATGGGATGATTCAAGCAAGTTTTGCGCGCAAGGTAATTCTGCTGGTAAGCAGGGATTGAAATTTGTTCACAGTTGTTAAGTATGCCCGGAATGGCCTGGTGGAAGAGATTAAGTAATTTGGTGAAGTGTTTTGTTTTGGAGAATTTTGCGAGAGTTAAAGAGTTAAGTTTTATTCCTTGCAATGGAATTCGTGTCAAGGTGGAGTTTGTTAGAATTGAGTTGTGACCCGAATTCTTTTTTATTATTTGATTGAAAATACTGTTAGAGGAGTATTGAGAGTTAATAGTAGACTTGAAGATGTCTTAAGGGAGTCCAATGTGAATTTGACTCATATCATCCCAAATTCTTCATTATTAGTTTTACTCATTGTATTGAGACTTCACATTATATTAAACTCTTCATGTATCAATTCTCCAAGTATGTTAGGAATTCTTTGGTCATAAATATGTAGTATACAACACATATTTGAATTGATCAATTCGTTATTGGTCCAAAGAGTTCCTTTGTAACTCATTACTATTGATTATAGTGAATTCTCCACCTTTGTTCGTAGTTTTCCCGAATTTGGGTTTCCATATAAATCTTATTTTCTTTGTGATCTATTATTTTCATATTTCTCATATTATTCTTGACTTTAATTATTTTGTCGGATTCTCAATAAATTGGTATCAAAGGTGAAGTTTTTTTTTTTTGCAATTCTTGGGAGGTCCAAATTGGTTATTTAAGCGAGTTTTGAACAATGTCAATTGTTTCGGGGATGTCAACTATGAAATTTGATATTTCGCTTTTAGATCGCAACAAGATTTTTTTGTTATGACAAATTTTTTGTTTGGATGCAGGAAGAGAAGCGACATAATGATCGATAATATATCTTGGAAGGTTCAACGATCACTTTGGATGCAGCTTATGGTTCGATAAGCGGTAACTCGGGTAGAGTTGGATGTGATCGGGTTGCTCATGGTGATTCGAGCAATGATATTGAAGAACTTTCATGTAGCTCAGTGGAGTTAGTTGTGATCTTGTTAATCATGTTGCTTGTGGTGATTTGAGTAGGTTTCACAACTCCGGTAGAGTTGGAAGTGGAAGTGCCCGTGATGATTCGAGTAGGTTTGGTGACTGGATTGGAGATGGTAATGAATAGGATGATTCAAGCAATTTTTGCACACAAGGTAATTCTGTTGGTAAGCTAGGATTGGAATTTGATCAGAGTTGCTGAGTATGCCTAGAAGAGAATGGTGGAAGAGATTGAGTTACTGTTGGAGGAGTATGAGAGTTGGTAATAGACTTGAAGATGTCTTAAAGGAGTTCAAAGTGAATTTGACTCCTATTTAATCCCAAATTTTTCATTATTGGTTTTACCTATTGCATTGGGATTTCGTCTTGTATTAAATTTTTCATGTATTAATTCTCCTATGATGTTAGGGATTCTTTGGTTATAAATATGTGGTGTACAACACATATTAGAATTGACCAATTGTCTAATTAGTTATTGGTCTAAAGATATTCTTTGTAACTCCTTATTATTGATTATAGTGAATCATCCGCCTCTGCCTGTGGTTTTCCCGAATTTGGGTTTCCACGTAAATCTTGTTTTCTTTGTGATTCATTATTTTTCATATTACTTCTATTATTCTTGTCTTTAATTATTTGGCCGGATTTTCAACAATATCAGAGCAATTCTGGTATCTTGGTTGGTTCATTACAAGATGTCCGAACCCTTATAGTAAAATTGTAGTTGAAGTAAAATGCAAAAAATGAAGTCTAAAACAAAAAAGTAGACCAAAATAGCCCAGGGAGGCAAAACAGCCCATGGATGCCATGGCGCTTGGCAGTTTTCTTCTATCACCCATTCTCTGGTCATTTACTCCAAATACTTGAGTTTCTTCATCCTAAAGTCATCTTCAAGTCCAATACAAATTTCTACTCTCAATAAGCTTCCAAATAGAATTTCAATTAGAATTCGTCATGTAAACTTGAATAAGATTCCAAAACCATTCTAAATAGAATTCTTCTTAATGTGTACTATAATTAGAATACTCAATTATTTTCAACAAAAAATTTCGGATCACACCTAAATTCTAACAATCTTCACCTTGACACGAATTCCACTATATTGAACAAAATTTCAAAAATTCTTCACCTGGAGACAAATTCCACCCCGAGGAATAAACTTGAACTCTTTAATGAAAACATAAACGAACTTCTGCATCAACAATTTCAACAAGAAGTATTCTCCACCTTTGCTACCCCAACTAGGAGCAAAAGTAATCTAATAACCACCAAACAAGGTTGCAATAAGCCATGTAACAGAATCACAACTGAATGCATCAAAAGAATGATCTTGACTAGAATCAACACCCTTAATCGCATTCAAATCATCAACAAAATCAGAAGCATTGTACCTATGTGGAACCTTATGGCAAAAAATGGGTCTATTTCTAGCAAATGAATATGATGACACTGTCAATAATGGTGGCAAGATGGATTTAACCATATCTTCAAAATTCAACTAAGATGTATTCTTAAAAGAAGACTCCAAATTATATTCCAATGGTACGAAGCCAACTCTAAATCCACCTGATTTTTTTTAAAATATGATGATTACTCAAAAATTCTGTATCACTCTGCAAGATATATAAGTGGAATTTTCTATGTCCCATCAACATATCACTGGCTAATTTGATAACTTTCAGAACTCTACCTTCAACAGTGTACCCGTACCCTTTCTAACCAAGAGTACTTAAGGAGATAAGATTTTTCTTCAAATCTGGAATGTGTCTCATTGCATCAAGTGTTCTAACCGTCTCATCAAATATCTTTATTTTGACTCGATCAATACCAACTATCCGACAATGTGTGTTATTACCGATCATCACAACACTTTTTGAAACTTCTTAATATGTTGAAAACAATTCCCGATTTGATGACATATGAAAAATACAAGCTGTATTCAAAATTCAAGTCTCATCAGGTTTCGAATTGTAGCCAAATATAAGTAGAAGCTCACCATCACTGCTAGCTTTTCTACAATACTTGTTTCTCCTGAAATTTCTGATTGTTGATTTGCAATTGCCTTTGATTTATTCTACGACTTATAACAATCAATTTCTAAGTGCCCCTTTTCTAGCAATAATTATAAAATTTGAAGTTAAATTTTGATTTGTCCCTCGAACGACCACCATGAGTAATGAGATCATCTCTATGATCCCTAGATACTACAAGATGCTTCATATTTTCCTTTGAATATAGAGTATCGTAGACTTTTAAATGGTGAGAGTATCAAGACTATATAGAATCGTTTCTCTAAAAGACATGTATGAGGTGGGCAATGAACACAACAAAATCAATCCCAAATCTTCATCATCATATTTGATCCCCAAGGTCTTCAAATCAGTGACAAATTTTTTTAAAAACAGTTAAGTAATCCTCAAGAGATGTACCTTCTATCATACGATGAGAATATATACGATGTTTCAGATACCTAGTAAGACTCTTCGTCATGCATAATTGTTCCAATTTTAACCATAATACAGTGGTTGACTTCTCTTTCAAAACGTTTTGAAAAATATTATTTGAAAGATGAAGATATATTTGAGATAGGGTCTTTCGATCCCTCCGTTGTTTCTCCTCTATAGTCCAAGTTGTGGGCATCTTGTCAAATCTCAACAACTCATCGTCCAAATCCATCCGAGCGAGTACTGCTCGCATCTTTACTTGCCTAAAGAGAATATTGTATTGCGATCTAATAGCAGAATATCATACTTCATTGTTTGCCCTCTGATACCACTTGTTAGAAACAACCAAGATATCATAATCGCTCTGATACTAATTTGTTGAAATCAGGCCAAATAATAAATATGAGAATAATATGAGCAATATGAAAAATAATATATCACAAAGAAAACAAGATTTACGTGAAAATCCAAATTCGAAAAAATCACGGACAGAGACAAAGAATTCATTATAATCAATAGCAAAGGAGTATGGGGGATCTTCCTGGTCCAAACTAATAAGTTGGACAATTGATCAATTCCAATATGTGTTGTATACCATATATTTATGTTTAATATAAAGTGATATCCCAACACAATGAGTAAAATCAATAAAGGATAATTTGGGATAAAATAGGACTCAAATTCACCTTTGACTCTTTCAAGACATCTTCAAGTCTACTATCAACTTCTAATACTCCTTCAATACTATTTTCAATCAAATACTCAACAAGAATTCGTGTCACACCCCAATTCTAACAAACTCCACCTTAACACGAATACCATTGCAAGGAAGAAAACATAATTCTTCAACTCCAACAAAATTCTCCAAATAAAAGACTCCATGAAATTACTCCACCTCTTCCACTATGTCCCTCCGATCATACTTAGCAACTGTGAACTGAATCCAAACACTGCTAACTAGCAGAATTACCTTTGGTACCAAACTTATTTGAACCACCACAAATAGCAAAATCATCAAGTTCACAACTAACTCCATCCGTGTCAACAATTTTGCTCGAATTATCCCCATGAACAGTAAGATCACAACTCCTTACGTTGCTTCCCTTCCAACGTCCAAACAAAAAATTGCCATAACAAAATCTGATGTTGCGATCCAAAAGCAGAATCTCAAATTTCATACTTACCATCCCTGAAACAATCAACATTTTTCAAACATCGCTTTAATAACCAATCGACCCTCCCAAGAACCTTCAACAGATACAAACAAAACATAAATAGAAATGAGTAATGGATAAGTGAATAGTACTTGTAAATCCTATAACATATATTGATAAAAGATGAGTTAGTCGATTATAAACAGGTCATAAACGGCGTCAAACAACGGCTAATGTTTTCACGATTCATGATCACTTTACAATTCACTTACTAGAAGGAGATTGTGTAAATTTATTATTGCATCATGGGAAGTCTAATATCTTCTTTACGGTTTCCAACAATTCATTAAAAAAAAAAAATCATCATTGTTCTTAGTGTTGTTTGATTGTGGTACACTGTTTTTTGCAAGAAACCATCAACTAAGATGAAAGTCAATCGAAATAGATAGTCGAAGAACCATATTTCCCCTTATGTTAATTTAGCAGTTTATTTGGAACAAAGATGGAAGTGCACAATAAATAGATAGAATATGTTTGATAAAGTTATTTCAAGATGATAGGTTGGTCAAATATCATTTTTTTTTTTGGATACCTAGGTATCCCAGTTTAGCCAGACTAATTTCTGGATCACCGGCCACCGGCCCCTCAGTAACTGACGGAAGTAAACCGCGGGTTATGCCCAAATTGATCAGGATTTGGGCACCCCTTATACTCATGGCCTCAAGAGAACCTTCCTCCATGGTCAAATATCATTTTTATCCATGCATTAGATAGGTTATAGCTTTTATCCACACATAAGATTCACTGCTCGTCCAACACAAAGTCGGATTTTATGACTGAACAGTTATATGCAATGTTTGGCTAAATAAGTTGATGTCTTATAAAATAGAGATCCACAAACTGTATGGACAAAAATCTACTTCAACTATGGGTCCCGCAACTTATATGCTATATATATTGAAATTTTTTGACTCGTTTTGACTTATAAGTTGGCCTGTGAATTTTAGTTCACACAATTTGTATTTCTTAACTTATAAGATAGATCTTATTCCCCGAACATGCTAACAACACTTTCATCCCAATAAAGGGAGGAACATAAGCCATGCAAAGCATAAAATATAGAATAGAGTTGATTGTTTGGGTTTCATTTTCTTTTATTAAAATTTTCTTTTTAAAATTAAACATTAACTCTCTTTGAGCCTCATTTTTTTAAAAAAATAATTATCCCCAAATTCATCTCCAACTATACATTCTCTCAATAAAATAATTTTACAAGTAAATTAAAAATTTTTACCTACTTTTTAATTACACATTCTCCAAAAAAAATCAATATCGCAAAATTTATTATCTCGAAAAATAGGACTCAAACAAACCCTAATTTTAACCATATATTTTATAATATCCAAACATACTACCTATTTATTCACTTTCATTTTTTGAAAATTGAAATTTTAGCATTAACAAGTAAAATCCAAACAAAGGCAAAACGTAAAAGAGTAATGCTATTCATCCTCACTGGGAATGAAAACAAAGTCTACGTGACGTTAATGTGGCATTAAATGATATGTGAAATTAAATAAGTCATTTAATTTCACCTTTCTTTCAACATATCATTTAAAGTCACGTAAACTGTATTTTCATCCTCACCGGGGATGAATAACATTACTCAACGTAAAATGTAGAGGGAGCAATAGCCAATAGGCAGAAGTGTGTTTAGGGATTTGGGATCCAGGGTGGGCAAGAGACAAGAATGCATTAAATAGGACGGCAGAGAAGGAGAATGATGGGAATTTCTGCGTGCATGCTGTAGGGGATGATGCCTCTGTAAGACTCACACTTCCTTTTCCATCAATAACTCCAAAACTATCTATTTACAATAAAGCTAGTGTACAACAATTAATGATAACTATGATTGACCATCATATGTTATTAAAATTCGAACCATTATTCTGAAAACAATTTTTAAAATTGATGGATATAATGGTGTCAAGTGTGTAATTGTCAAACAATGTTGTCAACAAAAATTGTACATATAGCATGATTGAACTGTTTATTTTCATCTCAATGCATAAGTATATATAGTATCGATCTCCTAATTTCAGTGGACATGATAAAAAAATTTCACTGCATACATGACAAGAGAACTCTAATTATAATTATTTGAAATGATCATAAATTCAGATTACCATAACTAAAGTTATGAGGGAAGCTTTTATCATGCTATGTATTACCACTTCACTTATCATGCTCACAAGACCCCTCTCTCCCTCAGACAATAAAGACCCCTCTCTCCCTCAGACAATAAGAATTATAATTATTGCCTCATTTTTTGCATATCACAACTCACCATCACCACTCTTACCTTTTTTCGATGAAAGTCAAGTTGCACTGAACTTGACCTTTGCTTTTAGGTGATTTCCTTGATATTAAGCCCCTGTTTGGTGCACATTTTGTAGTCAAGAATGCATTTTTTTTTTATGTGATGGGGAATATGTGTTTGAAAAAGAAAGAAAAGTTATTGATGTGATGGAAAATATTATTTTATTGGAAAATGTGATTAAAAATTAGTAGGAAAATGAGAATGAAAAAAATAATGTGACTCAAACATGGGCTAAGAATCGTACTTATAACGTATTTTTTAAATCATTTAAATCATATGAATTGAACTAGTTAGTTTGGTTCAGTCTCAATCAAATTTGATCTAGTTCTAGATATTGAAATTAATAAATAAACTATTTTACTTTAGTTTTGTTAACGTCTAAAAATGATTAGGTCATTTTTGTCAATTTAATTGATGATTTGAAAAAGGTAATCCAAGCTTAAATATGTAGATTGTGCTGAAATAGTACTGATATGATAAGAAAATTTGTATTAGATGAAAAGAGTTTGAAGTGAGTTTCATACAATAGTTGAGTCCAGACTTTATGGAGGACCATTATAACCTCATTTATAGTAGGAAATAAGCAAATTTGTTTGTGTTACATCAAATCAGCTACAATATTGGTCTTAATGCATGTGTCGCTAACCTAATTTAAATTGGTTGTCAAGGTCGGCTTCCACGTGCCAAGTTGGAGCTGAGTTGAGGAGTAATCATTGCCTAATTAGTGATTGGTCACGCTTAGGGGTGCCACATAATGTTTGCCATGTGTCCAGAAGTGATAGGTTCAGAAAAATGTGTGATGTCAGTTTTGGAGTAAGAGAAATCAGAGTGTAATGATGATATTCCCCAAATAACGACGACAGCTCCTTCCTTCTGAACATGATGACCTTATTATGAGACCTAAACCAACTTAAAATCGGCTTCAATCACCTTAATGAGCTCTTAACTTGACGGAGGTCAACAAGTTTCGATTTTAAACATAATCAAACTCTAATTCGATTTTTAAATTGTTTTTTTAATAATGATATTTTACTAGAAAGTATGTGACATAATAAGCGTTGACAGAATGTGATTGGATAAAAAATTGACTGTGTTTAAAATAGTTCAATGATATATTATCAGGTGATATTATATCAAGAATTTATGTTAATCATTATGTTTATGTTGCATGATTGTTATTTTTTTTATATTTGTTCAATTAAAAAATAATTTATATAAATTTACGTGAATTTGTATATATTCAAATAATCAATAATTTTGTAATGAGAGTAACAAGAAAATTTATATAATCTAAGTAGAAAATAATTTATTTTTGAAGTATAAAAATGTAGACTAGTGCATATCTGTTATTTATGGTTTGGTCCGGTTTCCTTTTGGTCCACAGAACTAACGACTCCACTATCACAATTTTCAATGAGAACTAGTATGGTAAGGCTCTTGCCCCCCGGGGCATAGCTCAGCAAAGGATAGGAGTGAGGCAGTCTCAACTGAGCTGGTAACCGTAGTGTGAGGGTTCGATTCCTAGCTCTAACAAGGTATGAAATTTGACTCTTTGTGGGAACCAGTATAGCAACTCTTGTATCCTGGCCTACTGAGACACATCCCGCGATGTATGAAATTTGACTCTTTGTGGGAACCAGTATAGCAACTCTTGTATCCTGGTCTACTGAGACACATCCCGCGATTTACCTCCTCCACAATACTCTAGGGACGGGGTGGTGGGGGGCCCTCAAGGTTGGGGTTCAACATTTTTTTAGTATAGTAAGGCTCTTCAAGAAATCTGAATATGCCCACTTCTCCATTAATTTCGCGCAAGTGTACAAGTAGAAAAATGAATAAGGAATTTGTAAGTTCAACTATGTCCCACAAAGACTACTATTTATTATAAATTTTCGAACTAATCTGAGATTACATAGTTGGATTTTCTTTTTTTATTTCACTTAGATTGTTTAATATTGATCTAATTTCAATTCATTCAACCCTTTTCATTTGTGCCAACAATCGAATTAACGTATTCTAACTAGTGACCTCTCTCGAGTAGCACTAATTTTATTCATAAGCCCAAATTTACTATACATCTATGTAAATTTACATATACATGACGCTTTAACCTACAAAAATCCTACCTTGATTGTATAGCCTATAATTTTTTCTCGATTTTTTATAATACATATGTTGTTTATTACATAGGTAAATTCATACATTACCTCTCAGTCTCAACATTATCCCTAAATCAATCAATTATTGCGCAGACAGTCGAAGCAATAAAAACACAACAAATAATTAACATGTATTAAAGTGGCATGAAGTCTTAGAATAAAACAAATGTTAAAAATCATAAACTACATCGTCATCTTAATATAAAAAGTATTTAGATACTCATAACTTCGAACTAAAATAAATAAAGGTTAAAAGACATTATCGAGTTTAAATACAATAGACTGGATAAAAATCACTGCAAGCTATTGCTGATTTTACCACTCTAATCCCAACAATGGTTCCTCGTCTCCTTGTTTATTTTAGATTTCCCAGTAAATTGACACTGGTACGTGATTAATTTAAAAATTTTTGCATAATTATCAATTAATTTTCGCACAAAAAATTCTGGAATTTTTACTTGTTATTTTTCTTCCTCTCGCCTCCGACTTTTGCTGTTTTCGTTTTCTGCCCTATTCCCCTCTTCCTCCCACCTGCCTGACTTCCTTTCCTTGTAATTTTAATCCCCTCCACTCTTCCAATTCCAAGAAGTTTTCTTTCTTTTCAATTCCTCCATCGAGTTATTCTTTACCATTCGAAGTCTTAATTTCCAAGCCATATTAATTTATAATTTGTACCAATGACCACCAATATTTCAGGACGTGCATTTTAATCCTCAAATCCATTTCTTAGTGCAGCATCAATCTTTCTTTATTCTAATTCAAGTCCTTCAATTTTTAATTTGTGGGATTTGATTCCAAAATTGCAATTTTTTTCTCCAATTTCGTTGTTCTTGATCAATATTCATCCCGATTGATCATCCTGATCCTGAATTTTCTCATAACATAATTCAAAAACATAAATAATTAAACATCAAGTTCACAATAATACTAACAAAAGTCATCTTTGATGGATTAGATAAGTTTAAATTTAACACTTATCACCCACCTTTAAATATTAGGGAAGATTTCTCATTCAAGAGAATAAGTTTAGCCTATTTCAAAAATAAGAAAACAAGTTTGAAATTTTCAAAATCAAATTTTTATTAAAATTTTTTAAATTTTAATTTATGAAATAATAAATAATTAAATTAATTTATCA
>CAIGRT010170484.1:592-28399 GCA_903798405.1 Fraxinus platypoda | reverse complement strand
TATATTAGTTGGGGTTTTTTTTAACAAGCTGAGTTGCAAATGAACTTTTGCTCATGTTTGTTCTTTTACTTAACTGAAATTGATGTGAGTCCTTATTTTATGATGAAAAAATAATGAGCTGGCGATGGAAAAACCTATATTTAAGAAAAACCGCTTAAATGTCCAATAGCGCACTTCTAAGATAACTTGTAAGATTGAAAGAAAAGCTCATGAAAGGGCATTTTAATGTTCAAAATTGACTAAAGAAGATAAAGGAAGTAACTAATCAAAATTTCCATTTAATGTGGCGATAAGTCATTTTTGTTAATGCATGAATGGTCTGTTCTTGGATGATTAAGAATATGAACTAATGAACAAACTACTGCTTATGTTCGTCACATTTTTAAGTGAGCTATAAAAGGTAGGCACTATGTTAGATCACTTTTCTTGGCATTAGGGGCTTCATGTTTCTGTAGGTATGGACACAAAATGTGATCATATTTCGAATTTGTCCTTAGTTTAGTTTTCATGGTTATCTCATACTTATGAATTGGCTGCAGTTTTATCTTAGACGAAGTAGGCTAACTAAGGAAAGCAAGTTTGAATTTCAAAGTCTTTATTTTAACATTGCAACCTCGAATCCTATATGGTACACAAATTGGATGTATAATTAAGATGAGATATTTGAGACATTATTCCATGTTCAGCTCTTAACATGGCGTCACTTTTAATGATCTTCCTTTGTTCCTTTCTGTATTGGATAGTGCTTTTTGGACCTCTGTCTGCAGCAAAATTTTAGTGAGATCCTAGTCATTTTTGGTGGGGCGGGCTCGTTTTCTGCCCCGAGCATTGCACTTGAACTATAAGCTATACTCTGAACAGAGTTCTGATGAAAGAACATTCAAAAGTATAAAGGCAAATTTTTCAATTGTCTCATTTAATACTTCACTCTAACAAACATAAAAAAATATTTTCACGACTTAGTCATAACAAGTTGTGGTAGCAAAATAATTTGAAGCAGAACAGACCTCTTATATTATAGAGGTAGACAGGCTTCTCTAGAGACAATCTTTGTAGTTTTTGATTGAGTTTCTCCTCTTATATTGCTTCGCTACTGTGCTCTGCAGAAAGGAACATTTGATGCAGAACTGAGAATTGTGAAGCTAAAGAGTGCACTTGTCGGGAATGCTTCAAAGGTAAGTAATGAAAAGAGAGACTGTATTGCATATATCCCCTAAGTGGTATAATCTAACCAACATTTGACCTTTCAATACATTGATATTCTTTTCATGCAGTACTAGTGAATTTGATCTTGCATCTTCACATTATTATGCTTCAGTAGAGATTCTGATATATTTTCAGACTTGAAAATGATTATTTACTTGTCATTCTCAGTTCTCTTTTTGTCAACTTTCTGATTCCTGCAGCATTATTTATTAAACCTTCAGTAATAAGCAGGAGGGTTTTCATTATGAAGAGACGATTGCATTTAATTTCCCTCTCTAAATTCTCTCTTCCTCTTGTTCTTCTTTTGCTTCTATCTAAGCTTCTGTTGCCCCCTCTATGATAGATAGCCCGGGGTCTCATGAACTTATACTCTCATATAAGTTCCCTCCATTTCCTTTTCAAGAATCGTTTTGCTTCGTGTTCTTCATAGTTTATTGAATATGAAACTTGAGGTGCTCTAATGACAGCATGATGTGATGTTTAAACTCTTTTGGGTGGACAGGTAAAGCAGATAACGCGAGTTTTCAAAATGGGTAATGGAGAACTATCTTATGTGGTCGAAATGGCTACCAATCTCACGGATCTTCAACCACATTTGAAAGCTTCTCTTAAGAAGATATGATGCCAAGATGTCTAGATGATAAATAAATTTGTAAGTTGTATTTGAACGTGCAGTTTTTCTTGGTGTTTTCGAACATTTAGTCCACACAGTTGTACTCTGCAAGACTTGACGCAAAGATGTCCTTTTCCATATTACTATCAGCCTTCTGCAGCCTTCCAAGAGGCACAAGACTTGATAAGATGACGACATCAAACCTCGAGACTTACAAATCTAGCCTAGATGTGAAAAGTATTTATTTGAATATTATTTCAATTATTCTATGACTATTAAAAAAATAAAATAATATTTGCCAAATAATTAAAATCATAAATACTATAATTAATTATGAATTCTTATAATTAAACAATTTTCAAGTTTTCAAAAATTAGAGAATAAAAAATTTAGAGCACAAGAACCTTTTTTAGGTGAATGGGTCCTAATCATTAGGTTGAAGAAATGACTCCAAAATAATAATAATAAAAATTTAAAAAGGAGTGCATTCTTGTGCCTATCCTCCCTTAATGTTCACCTAGCGCTCAAAAAAGGAGTTAATCGAATTTTTACATGGTTTAGAGCATTTTCAAGAGACTCTTTAAACATAAAATGTTCTCAATTTTAAAAAATCAATCCGTAAAATTATATTTCAAGATACTCTTTAAATTGACATTTTAATTTTGACAGTGACTATCTATAATTAAATGCATTAAAAATATTTCAATTTTTCATGTAGAAAAATAATATAATAATTTAAAAAAAAAAAAGGAAAAAAAAAATAATAAATATTTTTTTAAACCAGGCCGTGGCCAAGTAGCTTTACGGTATTTTTTTTAGGAGTACATAATTTTTTTTTATTCTCATGGATATGCTGTCTTATGCTCTTTTATACGAAAAAAATACTTCAGAGGAATCTTCTGAAAATAAGGTTTTATGTCATTTAGACACTGGTTTTATGCTGTTTCTTATATATGAACAATCATCAAAGTGTTCTGAGTTACGGAGAAAATGAACAACCGAAGGTAAGCTGTTGCCGACACTTCACCGCGTGAATTGTTCTTCAAGCTCAGCACTAGCATAGGGAAGAATATATCCTAAACTCAATTCTACAAGCAAGAATCACCTTTCCCTGATTTTCCTTCACTATCTTCGAGTCCTTATATTAATTTAGGCAAAACTATGCCACTTACACGATTCCTCTCGCAATTTCCTCGTTGCTGCACTTTGCTTTAAACCACTGGTTTTGTACGTTTCACAATCGATATATATATATATATATTCGAGGAGGAAGTGGAGAAGATGAGTATGGGCAATATGTTTGGATTTCTTAAGCACAAGGGTACTGCCGTTGCTAATTTGAAGGGTACAAGCTGCAGAGCTTCTAGCGGGGGGATGGAAAAGAAGAAAAAGTACGAATACATCCCTGATAATTTTACATCCATCGACCAGGTTATTTCTTCTTCTTAGCTACTTTTCTCCCAATTTTACTGCTAGTTAGTCTTTAAGGACCTGTGATTAAGGCACTATTTATAGGAATACACGCAATCCTGATTAGAGTAGATAGTTAAATATGGCAATCCGCAAAACTTGTGCACTTGTTAGGCCGGGAAAAATAAAAATTAGGGCTGTGTTTATGACAAGATTTAGATGAATACAGGTTACACCCCTCTTACCATTTTAGACAAATGACGTAATTTTTAATATTTTTCACCTTCTTTTCATTTTCAATTCTGCTTGGTGTACACAAGTTTGACTGTCATTTGACAGTTACAAAATAAAAATAAAAAATCCCTCCACTCATTTTTTTACAACTCATTTACATCTTGCATTTTTGTTTCATTTTGTTGTTGAGTTGCCATGATACCAAACAATGCTAGGCTGGCAGCCCCCTCACAGGGGTGGGGGGAATTTTTTGTCCTTTTTAATTCATATGGGTCCCGTGTGTGTCCCGCCACATGTGAGAGGATGTCAACAAGCATGTCATTTTTTTCTGGCAAACTGGTTTAATTGTTCCTCATTTTATGGTCTGCAAATGATAGGTGTGGTGAATCCGATGATGGTGTCTCCATGGGTGTTTCTTTTGGGTTTAATTCTCGAAGTCGAGGTCATCAATTTTTATCCATAGAACGTAGTACAAATCATCTTTAACTTCCTGTTCCCATCGTATTATTTAATATTTCGAGGCATGAATGATTCAACCAAACATCTTATCGGTGGTTGCATATTGCAAAAGCAAAAGTAACTACTACCTGCCAATGTGAGAGGAGAGAAATGAAAAACTCAAAGGTATCTACAACAGAATATGTTTGGCCAAGCATAAAAAACATATAAAGTTACTATATACTTTATCTTTCCTTGGACATGCTACTTTACTTATTTTGGAACTTGCTTTTTTAACTGTAAGTAAACCTTTTAAGCTGAGCCAAGCATGCTCTAGTTATTTATTGTTTCTAAGCGTCATGACGCTTACTGCACACACAACTGGCAATGGAGCACCATAAGTGCTGTTCATAACAACAGAAAAGGATAAAGCAGGAAAGGGTCCCTCTATTCATAGCAAGTTTTTTCTCCATTGTCTACTATGATTATATTCCTACTGAGCCATACAACAAGGACACCACCACCACCACAAGAAGTTTTTTTTAAAAAAAAATTGGGATTCATTATACAAACAATTTTTTAGATTATATATATTTGAAAAGAAATTTCAAATAGTTTTTAAAAAATCAAAGATTTTGCAACCAATCATGTTAATTTTGGGTCATCCCTCCCTTTTCTATTCAGTTTTATTGGGGTTACATAGCTTTCATGAGTAACACGCTCTTTAGGTATGTTTCAACTTATCTCTAATTGTTATAGTTTTATACTTTAATGCTCGATGCTGTAGAGTATGGCTAGTCTAATAGTAGCTCTATGGAGTTCCATTTAAATTTGGCATAGTTACAGAATGAAAGCACATGTCCACTCAAGGGGATATACAGTTACTAATTAACAAGATGTTTTTGTCTTCCTCTCTGTCTCTGTGTGTATGTGTGTCAGCATGAGCGTCAAATATCCTGTAAATTGGAATGGCTGCTCAAGATTGTCACCATGGACTAATATCAATAACTTATTCCTGCAAGTTCTTAATTACAGTATGTTACCTTGGTAAATTTAGTGGGTTCATACCTCAACATGAATTATTTAAGCTCGTATCATTGATTGACTATTGCAGGTCACAGTTGCCTTGAGGGAATCTGGTCTTGAGTCATCAAATCTGATTTTGGGAATTGATTTCACAAAAAGTAATGAATGGACAGGTTAGTGAAAGTGCAAACTAAATTGTCTGATAAGAAGCTGCATTTGTTTCTAATTTTTTGGAATGAACTTATAAGGGAATACCTAATTACCTGGAATAATAAGAAAATTTGTTGGTTCATAGTGATATATTGCTTTCTATTTCTGTATTCACAACCTTAATAAATTAATTGTATTTCGGATTTTTGGAATTACATTACTTGGCAGCTGAACAATTGTTTGATCCCTTCTTCACCTCATATTTTCATGCATTATTTTACCTTTTTTATTGTCCTTGATCTTCTTGACCTAAATATTGTAGAATATCTTGCTTTTCCCATAGAACCCAAAAAGAATATATTTGCAGCATATTCAATATTTGTGAATCTGTTGTTACTATTGTACATTTGTCATATCGTTATGCATGTCAACGGCAGACTAGTTTGTACGGTCAAAGATCAATTTTGAAATTTTCATTGGGAAGAAATAATTTTGGAAGGATGGTTCAATATTTTTCATTTGTCACCTTTTTTGTTGGATAAATAGTTGCATATTCATCACCACTGAATTGTCATGGTATGATTGGCTGGAATTTTTATACTTTAAGCTAATTCATCAATTTTGTTATTAAAGGTGAAGTTTCATTCAACAATAGAAGCCTGCATGCAGTTGGTGATATACCTAATCCATATGAAAAAGCTATATCGATTGTCGGAAAAACTTTGGCCCCTTTTGATGAAGACAACTTGATTCCTTGTTTTGGATTTGGAGATGGTTAGTTCATTTCATTTGTGGTATTATTTTTCCTTTCCGGTGGCTAGTTCAGTACCTGATGAACTTAAGTTTAACAGTCATTTCTCCAAGCATCCTCCTTTCTCAATTGTGTAGTTAACATCCCCTTTCTCTCTCTATCTGTAGCAACTACATGCGATCAGGAAGTATTTAGCTTTCACAGCGATCATACTCCTTCTCATGGTTTTGAAGAAGTTTTAGCCCGCTACAAAAGAATAGTTCCAAATTTGCGATTGTCCGGTAGGCTTCTATCCTACTTTATTAATCTTCCATTTATGAATATGTTTTCTCAAGATGATGTCTATATGCATGTAATACAAAATTTTCATTCACAAAGCAGATTGATAAATATTTATGTATTTGTCTGTTTAAGGGCCAACATCTTATGGACCAGTTGTAGATGCTGCAGTAGACATAGTGGAGAGAAGTGGTGGACAATACCATGTTTTGGTAATCATAGCAGATGGCCAGGTCTCTCTCTCTCTCTCTCGGACAAATAGACATGGCTACACCCAGCTACTCACTTCAAAATAATTACATTTTGTCATGAAGGTAACAAAAAGTATGAGAAAGAAGGAACTCAGTCCACAAGAATCGAAAACTATAGACTCTATTGTCAATGCAAGGTACAGTTAAAAATACAATCACCTAGTTGATTTTGATGTGAGTTTCAGCCACTTCATCAAGCTCATGCAATACTATTTATTTTTGAATTAGCCATGATGCAAAATGTTAATGTCATTGTAGCTGTCAGAAGCCCAGCTGTAGAAACTTTCCGGATGCCAACTTTCACAGCTAGTAACTTGATATTAGCATGGATTTTTTCTGCGTGTTTTGAAATTATAGTTTTATAATTTCCATAGGGTTGGCTTGATATAGATTTTCCCTTTTCTCAGTTATTGTTGAAAATTCATTTGGTATTCTTATATCATACCGGCCAAAATAGGCCAGTCTCCATGTAATTCTTCATGTGCAACACATGACTAAGGAAGACTTGAGTGCTGAAGTGAGATCTTTCTGGCTTCTTGAATGAGTTATTTCAGCAAAATCAATTTTAATTTTTCTTCGTAAAAATATCGTTGAGAGTTATTTGTTCAGTCTTTTTCTCGTATCACGTTTGCAAAAGCATGATTCAACATGTAACTTGGAAATCATGCAAGTACATCTGAGTTGTTCATTTCTGTTATCAGTTTGTATCCTCTCTCAATTATTCTTGTTGGCGTTGGTGATGGACCCTGGGAAGATATGAGAAACTTTGATGACAAGATCCCTGCTCGTGAATTTGATAATTTTCAGGTACAGCTTTTATTGAAAATTGGTGAAATTTTAACTTACCTGAGACGTCTCAAAAAGTAATGGCTCAGTGTTTTCTGTGTTGCAGTTTGTTAATTTCACTGCTGTTATGTCCAAACAAGCAACACCGTCTGAAAAAGAAACTGCCTTCGCTCTTGCTGCTCTTATGGAGATCCCAATCCAATACCAAGCAGCTAAAGAACTTCGTCTACTCGGGTACTTACACTTTGAGTTCTAGGTGAACACTTGTTTATGAACCTTCTTCATTGAAAAACTGAAGAGTAAGAACAAAAAATTCAGGGGTTGTTCTCTTCGTATTTCAGTTTTGAGTTTTGAATTCATTTTGGGTTTTGTGTTTTGAGTGTTCATTTTGAGATTGCTGAAAACGCGTTCTTTTTGTCATTTCGAAAAATTGTTTTCAAAAAAAAAATAAAAAATGAAGTTTTGACTTGATTTTAACTGAGAATAGCCAAAACGATTTTTTTGACGTTTCTGTTTTCTTTGTAAATTTTAAATTTTAAACTTGTTTTTGGAAATTTGTTTTTGAAAATAGATAGGTAAAAGTGTTTCAGTGTTTTCGAAAACTAAAAATGGCTTGAAAATAGCAAAGAGAATAGACCCTAACTTTTTCTTTTTCATGAAGCACTTGAACCTCCTACCATCTTTTAAGTTTTTGATAACGAGTATGCATTTCGAATTCCTGACATTTCATGAAATTATTTTGAAACAAGTTGATAAGCTTTTCCATCATATTTCCAAGTTCTAGATAATAGTAACAAAAACATAATTATCAAGCATGCACCATGGTTATAAAATTTTGCTCGTCTCCTGATAAGTTTCTCTCTTTTTCTCGTGTTGGACAAAAGAGGTGTAACTGGTAAAGCAAAGAAAATCATTCCTAGGCCTCCACCAGTTCCCGACACTAGACGTGTAGCATTTGCATCCCAAGAACCCAGTAATACTTCGACAGCTGTGCAAGATGATCGAAATCAGGTAAAGAACATAAACTACTTATATCATGTTTGGCTAAAGCTTAAAAAAAGTGAAAGTTACTTGAAATTTCTGCCTGTTGTGATCAAATTTCCAAATTCTTAACTGAGAGTCCCACGTCTTTCCAGTTCTTCAATGTTGATTCATTTTCTTTTTTTTGTCTTTTCATTGAATGAAGGTCTGCCCTGTTTGTCTAGCCAACGGTAAAGACTTGGCCTTCAACTGCGGACACATGGTGAGATGCACTAGTACAACATATTTTGTATTTCTTCAGTCCAACTGGAAGCAAAAACCTGGTACTGATTTTATTATTGATTGCAGACTTGCGGAGACTGTAGCTCGAGATTGTCAGACTGTCCCATATGTCGACAGCGCATAAGCAGTCGCCTCAGGCTGTACACTTGATGATCGCTGCTCGAGCTTTATAAAGCTATACAAACATCCTCCCTTTGAGGCGGCGGAGGCAGCGTCAGCAACAGTGGTGTTGAGTGTGTAATTTATACATGTATATAGGTGTTACATGTAAATATATCATGTTCGTGTGTATTCGTCCCTCTCTACATTTTCAAGCAAAAACTCTCGTTTTGATTTATTTTCGGAAGTGCACATGAATGGTTTAGACTTGTTCATATCAGGTAACACGAGTATTAGTAGTTGTGGTGGAATCCAATTTGAAACCATGAATATTAGTAATGGCGACTCGGAGATTTAACTTTTGACAGTTTTCATCGAATCCAAGAAGCTGTATGGTTTAAGGACACAGCTGCTAATTTCGATATGACTGTTTCTGTTGTCCCTTTTTTCACTCTTTAAACTCTACCTTCCAAACCCCTCCGTCGTTCTAGAATCTAGAGAGAGAAGAATCGGGGTGGACAGACTGTTGCCGCCCCTTTAGAGAGAGAAACGATGGAACCCTTAAAATTTTATTTTAGAGAGATGAACACCAAGCCAATTTGTGGGTTTTTGGCTTTTTTCTGTGATTTTGTGCTGATGTTTAAAAGAAATAGGTGAAGCAATTTCGAAGTCGAAGAAGAAAAAGTTGAGTTGGATCCAGAACAAAGCATCATTTACCGAATTCCTCGTAAATCTTACGTCTCTCTCCCTCTCATTTCATTTCGTAAATTCGAGATCTTGATCGCTATTATTTATATTTTGTTTTCATCTCCGTTTCTATTCGATCCTTCCTTCTGTTTTTGTGTTTTTTGGGGGAGTTTTCGCACAATTTTTTCTTATTTTGAGAGGAAAAAGGGGGGAAAAGAAGTATTTTTGGTGACGGTACAGTTTCTCATGGCAAGAAGAAACTTGTTCTTTCTACCACCCGCTGGCTTGGAGGGGAGAATGACTTTCTTGTTATTGCGTATCTCACTGTGGGTGGATTGTGCTTCTTCCTTGCCATGGTGTTCATTATTATTTATCTAGAAAAGCCAAGGTATAATTCTGTCTACCCCCCTGCTTTATTAATTTTGTCGAATCATCCCTTCCTCTCCCCATGGTTCATTGATTAGTCGAGTCCACATTTGGTGCTCTTATTTTTTTATTTTCTTACGTAGGAACCCGCAGCCGCTACCCGCCAGCGGAGCCCCGACCACCCCGAAAGAGCGAAGGCTCATATTTGTCATGGAATCAGAATCTAGGAGGTCACTAAACTAGTTGACTGACATTCTAGTGAATGCATTCTCACTTCATAACGGTTGATATTATCTCGCTCTCTTATCTTTTCAAAGATTTGTACACAATAAATCGTGCCACACCAGTTTTTATTGTTTTGACTTGAATTTATAGCGTAAATTTTATTTATGAATTGATTGCTCAATGGTCTTCTTCCATTCTAGTTCAACTGAAGAATTTCTTTTCTTTGTAATACTAAACAAGTTTGTTGGGGAAGATTGCGCAGCATGCTACTAATACAGAAAAATGAGTTACAATCTCGTTTAAAGCACTCTAAGTAATATGTTCGAGAGGTATGCTCCTTCTGGGTAAGAAGGATCGATAGGATGATCGCTGGCTGCTCCAGCTTGACGTATAACTGTAATTTTTTTCTCAGCCATCTGTGCAGCACCCTATATAAAGAGAAATGGAACAGAGAATTAGTACCGGTTAAGTACAGTATAAGTTTTGAATAATTAAGAAATGTTCATACTCCACACTATCTCAAATAATTTACAACTAATCGAGAAAAAAGGGAGATAACTTGCCTGGAGAACGTGCAAAAAAGTTCCACTTTGAGTCATAGCTCCAGAACAAGAGCAGGTCATTAACAATCCACCCCGTCTTGTTATTTGCAGCGCCAAAGAATTCAAATTCCTGTACATGCCGGATGCGCTTTGTAATACCTAAAAAAGTCAGTGTCCCAAGAAGATCAGTTTGATTTCTAGAAAGTATCCATCCCTCAATGCACCCCCAAAAGACAAAAAGAGAAACGACATAGTAAATTGTACTGCTTAGAACAAAAAAGCGCCAAAAGACGAAAAAAAAAAAGAACAGGCACATGGAGTACCTTTCTACGTGGAGCTAGTTTTGGTGGATCCAAGATAACTATATCCCATGATTCACCTTTAGAAATAGCATTCTTCATAAATTCAGTAGCATCCTGTCTAAGAAATGATATTCTTCCCGGATCAAGGCCATTGAGAACAATGTTCTCGTTGGCGATTTCCAATGCAGGCAAAGACGAATCAACACCTTCAAAAAAATAGTTAGAATAACAATAAGAAGCTAAGCCTATTCCAAATGAATGTGAAGTCAAGTAGAAAAAACTTTTTCTCCACTGTTCAATTCAATTCAGGGAGCTATCTCTGTCATTTAGAAAGTTTCAAGTAGCTCCGAGATTCGAATTTAGGAAAAATTTCAAAATTATCTAAAATGATAAGAAAGACGGTGATCATGAACATCCTCATCCTCATACAACACACCCTACCTTCGTTAGTCATTACACAGTTGAAAATTTAAAAAAAAAAAAATGAAACAAAAACAGAAAAAAGAAGGAACAAATAGTGCAACAGGAGATGATTACACGAAAATGGTGGCAAATATGATAATAACTGATTTTGATCACTCCGGTATCCCCTAGTTTTTGCAGCTAGATTTTCAGATAAACACAGAAAAAATATATTTTTCTTCAAGAAAATAAATTAAGACGACAACTATTTCCACTCAAAAAATTAATCCTTTCATCTATAGAGAACTTCAATAGAACCAAACATAGATGAAGTTTCGGTGACATTTAGATCATTAGCTTCATTTAAAGGATGTCAGTAAAAAATGACAAAATTTTAACATATATATTTTACCAGTTACACTCAGAGCACCGCCACATGCTGCATTCAGCGCGAAACCTCCAGTATAACAGAAAATATCAAGTATTTTCTGGCCCTCTGAAATTGAAGATATCAACTTACGGTTGTCACGCTGATCTGCGTAGAAACCAGTTTTCTGTCCCTCCAAAGAGATTAAATAGGAAATGCCATTCTCCACAACCTGGTCCAGAGAAAAAATAAATATCGACAAATACAACTCTAAATATAAAATTTAGAACAGAAGTATATGTGTATGATGATTCTCACACACTTGATAGGTGATAAAAAGCAAATTCCCACTTCAATGAAACATAGTAGATAATGAAATGATAGAGCAAAATTTGAAGTGAGAATAATACCATAAACGATCAGTTTCCATCTCAACAGATTTTAACCTCAAGCAGTGTGATCTTGTATAGTCTAAGTAAAGCTGGAATTTTACCTTAACCATTCTGGAAGAATTTGATGATTCTACAAATGCAGATTCGGAGAAATCTAAACCTTCCTCCTTCAAGATTTCAGTGGAGGGTCTCCAGGTTACATTGTTGATATTGCTTATTCTGCGGATGCAATCTTTTATTTGTTGCTTGTACTTTTCAACCCAAGCAGCAGATGAAGCTACCACAGCTTCATCTCCAAAAATATCAACAATAAGACCTGACAACCTGTAGCAAAAGATAAAACAACACAAGAACGGCAAAGCAAGGAAATAATCAAGATTTCGATACAAAGGCTATGCCAACCAGACTTGGTTTCGGTATGTAATGAAACTGCAGATCAAACAATGCAATCCGCATCAATAGGTGCAAGCATGCAAGTAACAGAAGTAGCATTTCTAACCGTAAAACCACAGTGATATGGCCAAGATAAAATTGATGGTGAATGTGAGATATTAACCACATCCACGCAGAGAAGGCTTTGTAAATTATTCATTTATTTGTACAATTCTTTGACACGGCTAGAGTAATTAAAATAAATAAAGCACCAAAGTTTAAACACATTTTAAAACTTTGCTGAGATAGTTAGTCAGCCAAAAATTCTACGCCATTTGCCCTCATATATCCAGCTCGTTATGACAGTAAACCAAATTCACAATTTAAAGCTAAACATAAATAAAACAAAAAAGCTTAAAACTATAAAATATCGGGTGGTTTAGTGCTTGCAAAACTTGGTATATAATAACATTTTAGGAAGACTGAGCAAATGCAAGTACAAAAGAAAAATTCTCAAGAATGCATAACAGGAGAAAATTTGTGTTGCAAGATTGTAGTCTAAAAGAGCCTTTAAGCAGATGAAGATAAGGGCTTATACCGATCTCCTTCGCTATTAACAAGACGATAAGCATTTGTATTGGCTGAAGGAAGGCCTAACCGCTCTCGTAATGTAACAGCAGCATCTATTCTTGTTTCTATCAGTTTGTCAACATTCAGCGCGCAAGAAGGATCTCTGTACCATTTTGACTATTGATACAATTAGGCAAGTGTCTTTAAAAAGTTAACTACAAGAGCATGTTTGGCTGTGTTTAAAAGTTACTTTCCCAGATGGCAAAGTAAATAATTTAGAAGTAAGTTTGACTCACTTTTAAGCATAGCCAAACATGCTCTACTGAGGATTTATTGGGAAAGATACCGGGCTGCTTCATCCTCCAACTGCATAAGCCGAACACAAAACATAGAAACTGAATTATACAAGCCCCAACCAATTGGTTTTTCAGTCCCATCCGCTACCAGGACAATATCTCCCGTTTTGGGGGGTGGTCTACCAATTATCCTATCAACCGCACCACTGTACACCATTGGACTTCCATCCCTAAAAAGTTGAGTTTTTCCCTTCTTCAGCACAACCTTTGCAATGGCTACAAATCAATTCTATCAACTGTTAACATGAATGATTATTATTGAGGACTAAACGTAAATTAATAAATGTGTACCCTCTTTAACACCTTAAACAATAAGCTAGTTCAAGTCTTGTACTCTTTTATTAAGACAATAGATACAGTAAAATCTCTATAAAATAATAATGTTGGGACTAACAAAAATTATTATTTTAGAGGGGTTATTAATTTATCGATAAATGAATATTTATTAATTTATAGAGTATTTTATACTTTTATAACTTAGATTATATTTTCCTATAATACATTCAAGCACATAAAAAGGCACACACATACATTAAAGAGGAAACATTAATGTACATGGTTTCAAAATTTAATATCTTGAAATATTAATCGTTTAAGTTATTTCATGTACACATGGAATAATATTTTTACAGTAATTGTTTTTAACTTAAGACCTCCCTACTATGGCGTTTCATTTGAAATGAGTTCAAAAATCTGCAAGATTCAGTAAAATAAAGATATTAGGGCTTGTTCGGTAGAAATTAAAATCAAATTAAAATTGAAAAACTAGCCTTTATTGTTGACTTTTATTATTTTATTAATGTAGTTTATTGTTACAATAACTTCAATTTATTATGTAACTATTAAAATTTAGGGCGTGTTCGGTAGAGATTAAAATCGGATTAAAATTGAAAAATTAGCCGTTATTGTTGACTTTTATTAGACAAGTGGGACCCAATAACGACTATATTTTCAATTCCAAACATGCTCTTAATGTTGAACCGAAAGTTAGTTAAGATGAAAGAATCAATGGATTGTGTGAAGCTATTTTTGGTCTATGCTTTAGAAATGTGATGAGTGTGAGCACCTTTTAAGCTATTCCAGTGAAAATGAAGCAGCGATGAAATCACGTACTAATGAAGATATTATTTAAGGAGTACTCAATACACCTATTAATGATGATCATGATTCAGATGATAATTGTGTTTTATAAACTGTTTTTTCAAAAGAGGCATTTCAAGCGGTCGTAATCTTAAATATTAATTTGCACAACGTGCAAAAAATATACCAAATATAGAGCATGTTTGGTCAAGCTTAAAATCCAATTAAAATTGAAAAATTAGCCGTTAATTTAATTTTAATCTCTACCGAACACGCCCATAGTATTTACGTTGCAGAAAATTAAGAATGAAGTTGAGTTTGGTTTGGGTACAAAGAAAAAGCGAAAGACTTAGATACATATTTTGAAAAAGATAAGAATTGAAGAAAATATTGTCAAATTAAGTTTGTTAATTTGTATTAGTACGAACTTTTATGAATTTAAGCACTTATTATTTTATATATTCGTTGGGCCTTAAAAATCTCAAAAACAAAATTATCTTGTGCATTGACGGAGTTATTAAGTTAGTACACTGTCTCAAGTCGGAATTGAAGAATTTTATTATTTAAGCGAGTCATCGAGGTTTTACTGTACTAGACAAAATAAAGGCTCTACCCAGATAGGACATAGATGAAAACCAAGTGCTTTAACAAATTCAAGTACTAATTCCCAAACAAACAAATAAAACATATTTAACTGCCACACACGCACAAAATCTGAAATATTACCTTTAGGGTGGTTGGAAGCAATTTCTTGAAGGGTGGTGGTCGTGGTGGTGGCCGGCGCTGAAGCAAGAAAGAGAGTCCTTGACATCAAGAGGCGGCTACCAAGTACCATCCTGCTAGATTTGTTCTGGGTTTACAACAAATTATTCGGAAAATTAATGGATAATGTAATTTAACTCTAATTTAATACTTTGATTTAGCATTAGATTTAACGTTCAATGTTCATGCGGAAAGCTGGAAATGCAATTTAAATGCAGACGTTCAATATGTTTTGGACGAAAGTGCTTATCTTCAAGTACTGTAATTGGGCTTCTAGATAGGACTATATATTAGACACAATGGGCCGTAACTAGCCCAAAACTCGACTATGATTATTAATTTTTTTTACTGGAATGGTCCTTTTTTCAAAAGGCCGGGGGACCTAAATGAACTTCTTGATATAATATGGATACTCCATCTGTAATTTTCTCAAATGAAAATTTACCGTATAAATTTGTCAGGTCGGGAGCGGGTATGCAGTGGTTGCGCAAGAAAAAGGCTAGAGAGAGAAAGAGAGAAATTGCGACGATTCCCCGCCTAATTTTCTCTCTCTAGAATTCCTTTTAACGATCCGATCAAAATCTTGGTTATTAGCGTTTCTTATCGCTTCTCAAAATGGTAAGTGCAAGTATTTTTCACTACCGTCGGGTCGCCATTTTTTGTTTTCTTTTAGTTTTAAAATGATTAAAGAACTTGTAGAGTTCGAAAAAATCCGATAAGAAACTAATTTATACTATTATTGGATGTTTCTTGGCAAAAAATTATCTGGAAGAGTAGCAGATATTATGTAATTTTTACGGTAATGAATCGATTATGATGAGTTGTTCTTTGCTCGACAGAACAAATTGGGTAGAGAGCAACGGGACAAAGTGCAGCAATTCATGACGGTTACGGGGGCAGGGTATACTAATGACTGAAATTGTATTTTGGTGCTTAATTTTTATACTGACTGTTTTCAAGTAGAGACTTCATTTTTAGCTGGTAATTCCTTTTACATCAGTGTTTGGTCTGTGAACTTGTTGCGTGGCTTTTAATGTTCTATTCTTGTGTATGCTGTAAAATTGCATTGGGTTGAAATATTGTGTGCGCTTTTGAGGTGAATACAATTGTATACATCTTCTGCAAAGGGATTGGTTGCCTTTTCGTAAGTGCTGACCCACTATATACAAGAAGGAAGTATTTGTAAGTGCTTTTGATGCTCACTTTGTTAGCTATCCTACAGATACTACGGAGTACTCTTTTTTTTTATCACGTGCACACTTAATTTACCTGATTATAAAACATTTGTGAATATGTATTTATATTATGTAAATATGCAGTCTCCATTTTATCCTCTTGGGCTCGTTCAATCAGTACAATGAAGTCTTTTGAGAATTCTACCTTTTCCTTCCTATTTTATCTTGTTTGTTTGCTTGTGATGCCAGTTCAAGAGTCTTTGTTATACATATCATAAATCTTACATTTATGCTGTGGAACCTCAACTATTGGAAGTTTCATGGCATGATAATTTATGGTTCTTAGTTGTTAGAACGTCGGAAATTATAATAAAATTTCTCGGCTGATGTTCATGAGGCTGTTGCCTATTTATATTTTAAAATATAATTATCTGGACCAAGTTGTAGAACATTTTAGTTTCACCTATATATCTGTAATGCTCTTGGCTGCATGCTGGTGTAACAAGTAGTAGTTTTGCACGTACTTTAGGTACATGTGCATATCCACATGTGATGTATTGGTGGATGATGGCTTACTACATAGTTTTACTTGTTCTTTATTTTGGCTGCAGTGAAAAAGTCGCTATTCAGGCTTTGAAGGCCACTGATTGGCATCTTGAAGGAGCATTTGATGTATTTTACAGCCATCCTCGTATCAAAGCTTTGGCTGACATAAAGCATTTGGAAGAACTTTACAATAGATACAAAGGCAATTTACTGTGTCTTGATATGCATGCAACTCTTGTATGCTTGCAGAAAGTTTGTCTTGCTTCTTACCATGTTCATTTATTTCTCATTTTCAAACTATTCTTGATGGTGAATGATAATTAGAACATGCATTGACTATCTGTCAAACAGTCTATACTAGTAATCCTCTGTATTCTCGTCATCGACTACTCGTTTCCTAGAATTTCAGCCTCTTTTAACGTATTGGTGAAACACAGATTTTATATTATCTTTTATGTAATCACTGTCTTTACTATGAGTTCCTAAAGTAATCATTAGTAACTGAAAGGTTTCTTTCAGTTCAAACATAGGGATGAAAATCAGAGTGGTAGTATTGAGGTACAAAAAAGTACTAGGATTCCCTTTTCATTTGATATTGTCACATATGTTAGTGCCGGCCAAGATCTTAATACTTGACAAATTGCATGTGATTTAAACTTTCAGTAATAGGCCAGGGAGGTTTTATGATGGGATATTATTTTCCTCCAACCGTTGGAATGACAATGCTAATTTACTCTCAGCAGTGACGAAAACTAAAGCTGGAAAATAAAGGGAATTTGCTAATGTTGTCAGAGACCGTATAGTCTTTTTGTTTTCTGGAAATACCTGTTTTCTGTCGGTTCTTGAATTATTGTAGCTTTGCATCTAGCATCAATTGCTGAGATTTTAAGTTATGTTGATGTGCTAGTCTTGAAAACTGTTGTGAAAGTACTCTATACTAAGTGATTTTATACGGTGATCACAATAAGCAGCAAAAAGAAACATTTTGGGAATTCTTGTGGCTTTTGTATGGCAGTGAACATTCGGCCAATGTATTATTTCCCATGTTCTGAACAAATGTCCTATAAGACTTAGCACCCCACGTCTAAAAAATGGGGCGTGCAGAGCATTATTTGCTTTTTAGTTTTTAAATCTTACATAGGCTTTCATGAATTACAGATTCACTCACTGATATGATTTTGGCTGAAGGAATCAGTTACCTGTGCAATGATCTTCAGGTAGATTTGATAAATACTTTCTCATGCATTGTATTGCTAATTCATGTTTTAACTTTTAAGAAAATCACACAAGCATTAATCGAAAAACTTTGAAGTGTCTCATGGGGATCTAGTATTATATTTTCCCCATGAGACATGAACACAGTTATTCAAATAATGCTTGTAGTCTTTTAAACATATCCCTAACTGAAGGCTATGGCCTAGCTCAAGTGGCTAGTGCAAAGCTTGACCGGGGCTGATTGCCTGGGTTCGAGTCTTCTTTGGGGGAGGGGTGAAACTCTTTCATCTCGCTTGAGAGAAAAAAAAATTAACATATCTCTAACTGATTACTATTGTTTGAATAACATTATACCTTTGTTCTCTTGGCAGGTGGACCCTCAGGATATAGTCATGGTATGGCATTTAAATTGTGTACTCAAATTTAGTAATATGCCTAATTTCTTGATTATGTAGGATGGATGGAATTGTGTCATCAAGGGGTAAAATATCTTGAAATCAAGAAATTCAAATCTAGTTCGATTTCTTGTATAGCTCTTTTTTGTTTTGACGTGTTTGCAGTATATCATTGCTGTTAAATTGTTTCATTTATTTATTGTTTTCCCTTTTTCTACTACAAGATGTAAAACCTAATTTTGAGCAACAAAGTACCCTGAAAGAAAATGTAAATATATCTATGCCATTACATTAAAATACGGTACTGAATATTATTGGTCAATTCATGAGGCAATCAATACAAGTTTTAATGAAATATATACATCTATGAATATGTATATTCATGATGAGGCAATCAATAAAATTTTTTACATTTATAAATGTGTTAATTGTTGTTATGTGAAAGAAGTTGAGATTTGATTTGTTTAATCTGCAGTTGGTGGTCTCATGGCATATGAAGGCGGCTACTATGTGTGAATTCTCAAGGAAGGAATTCATTGGTGGATTACTCTCTCTCGGGTAAATATGAGTCAAGTCTATCGTGTTTCTTTTGTTGGGCGATCCTGAATTGGAGATTTTGTCCATTATTTTATTGGCGTTTATATCTTTAATGGCAGGATAGCATCACTGGAGAAGTTCAGGGAAAGAATACCATTTATGCGTTCTGAACTTAAAGAAAGTCGTATGTGATGACATGAAATTCTCTGTTCTTGGTCTAAGAAGTTACTCTTATCTCGATTGCAGTGCTATAATTATTTTTTGTACGTTGCACAGTGCATTTTTGCACTGATGATGTTGTATGCTTAATGATCACTGCCATCACCTTGGGCCTTCTCGTTGTTGTTATTTGAAGTCAAAATTATGGGTGAAATGGGTTGTTTTAGTAAGGATCTGTTTCGTACTTCAAAATTTGTGGATAATATTAGTTGACCTAGTTGGCATTAACTATCTGAAGATTCATTGAAGACCTTTTTTTTTCCTATTATTAAACTATCTCTTCGATTTATTCTGTCCAGAAAAGTTCCGAGAGATCTATAACTTTGCTTTTGGCTGGGCAAAAGAGAAGGTAACGTTTTTGGTTTGATTATTTGAACTTCCTTCCATGTAGTTGAAATTCATCAGCTTGGATTGAACCATAAACATTCTTTCTGAAATTATTTTGCAATTTTTTATTTGTATTTTTTTGACTGAATAGGAAAACTGTGGAATGCATCAAACCGTTTGAAACTGATATCCCCGAAAAGCAACAAAACAGAATTTATGGCTTGATGATAGTTTGAAGTTACCTTCTAGTAAAATGCTGTTGTCTAGTAATAATTTATTGATAATGTACTTTTTGATAGAATGGAAGCTCAAGAAACTAGATTAAATTGCATCATTAACAAAAAGTAATAGAATTCGATTTCTGTATTAAATAGCTGCATTTGAGCAGGTTTGTTACTTAAATGTTTATAACTTCATTTTGAACTTTCAAAAAATATTTTTTTATCCGATCTTCAGTTTATGCTGCCTTGTTTATTAACTGTGTAACTAAAAATTGTTGACACGAATTAGAAACCCAAAGTCGCTATACTATCCTCATAAGCAGCCACTATTAAGTAAAATATCCCTTAGACAAAAAGGGAGAAGCAATGCAGAGTTAAATACTTAAGCCTTTTCTTTTTGAATAATATTATTTATCATTATGATGGAACATCGGTGATGTGACTGTCTATGTGAAATAGTGAGATTTGAGAGCCACATCACCAATGTTCCATCATGATGATGATGAATACATTACTTTCTTTTGGTCTTTTATCTTCAACCAGGCGTCTGAAATTTCATATTGTGGGTGAATCAGATTGTCTTTTAACTTGCATTCTACCAGCTGATTTATTAGTATGGCATTCAGGTTGCTGATTTTCTATCCTGATTTCAGGGTCAGAAGTCTTTAGCATTAGATACAGCAATTGGGATGTGGCAGTTGCTATTTGCAGAAAAGCAGTGGCCATTAGTTGATTACTGGTGCCAGTTCTTACAGGTATAACAAACTGCATTTGGATCCTCTCCCTTAATCCTATTTTTTTATTTTTATCTTTTAAACCAATCAATACACACGTTGTATTTTGTCTCTACCGTCCAAAAATTCCATCTCATCATTTTGTACCGCTCAATCTGCTATTGACCAGTTAAAAAATTGAACTGTAAGAAGTAACAGATCATTAATTCAACTGGAGTTATTTAGTCTTATTAGCATGTAATTGAGATCTCAGGTACTTGTATCCAATCAAGAACTCCGTTGCTGATGGTCTTATTATTTCATAAAAGTTCAATAGTTTGGTTTGTGGCAGGAAAATGGATAATAAATGGAAGAAGTATATCGAGAGGATTCTGAGGGACCTCGTATCATTCAAGGCTTTCTTTAAAAATATTGACTGGGGGAATTTGCAATCAATGTAGTTAATTTGCTCCCCCACCCACAAATTTAATAAATAAACTAAAATTAATGTGGCAAATTGCTACCTTGTTTTTCAACATTATCTTTTAGCACGCTTGTTATTTTTCCTCTTGTAAGAGTGTGGGATTGTGTTTTTAGCTGAATCTCTCTCACATGGTTTGATGTAATTCCATATGCTTGATCATGCCCATAGCATGAATTATTTATGAAGAATCAGAGAAAGATATTTTGTTTTTCTGTTTCCACTTGTGACATCTTTTTCCTTCTTGGATTTTTGGATTCAGGAGCGCCACAACAAAGCAATCTCTCAGGACACCTGGTCCCAGCTACTGGAGTTTGCAAGGGTATATTAAGATGCATAAAATGAATGAATAAGAGATTTGTTTGGGACAGGAAGATGCTTTCTCTCGTCTTTTATTCCCTCAGTTTTTCTAAATTTATCACCTAAAATTTTACCGTCTTTGTTCTATTTGCACTTCTTCTGTAATTTCTTTGATCGAAATGTGAACATTTCAGCATTCCACCCTTCTGCTTCTCACCCTTGGGGACCCTTGAGCATACACAAGAAGATGATTTTGACATTATCCTTACTATACATGATTTTGTTTTTGCTTACAAAGATCAGTTGGGATTCTGTGAGTCGCTGTTCATGACAGGTGTTCTTTTGTGTATATGCAGAACATTGATCCTACATTATCAAACTATAATCCTGAAGGTGCTTGGCCATATCTTATTGACGAATTTGTTGAATACTTGACCGAAAATGGCATAACTCAGAAGGGAAAATCAAGTGATTGGAGCTACAAGCATTAATGGATTGCTTTGGTTGTGTGACGAATGCTGGTCTTTGTCTATAACTCGATCATTAAATCTTGAAATTCAGGAGAGGAAACAGGACAAGAAGCAATCGCATGTAAATACTCTAGATCAATTTTTGACTATTCATTCATATTTCTCGTTGTTGACTATTATATGAACCATTCTGATAGAAGCGATTCTTGAGACATTTTGAATAAAGAATGAATTTGGTTGTTCTGTTAGAGTGTGTATACAATAGTGAACACAGTGTGAAGGAACGGAAAGAAGTCAAAAAATGTTATCGTTTTGTGTAAGAAAACTAGAATTTGCGAGAGATACGTTTAATAATTGAAGGTCCGTCGCAACCGGAAAATCCCATCACCATTTGGCGGACTTGCATTATAGGGAGAAGGTCCGTCACCATTTGGAGGACTTGCATAACCAGGAGATGGTCCGTGGCCACCGGAAGTTCCATCGCCATTTGGAGGACTTGCATTTTCAGAAGGTCCATCTCCATTAGGAGCAGCTGCCGGAGGTTCCTGGTTAGGAGGACCTTGACCTGGAGAACCTCCCTCAGGAGGTCAACCGCCACCGGGAGGTCCGAAAATCCCACCTCCGCTGCTGCCATCTGCATTGCAAATCTTCGTGCAAATGCAGCTTAACCATCTGCAATTAGTGAGGACTCGCGGGTCTTGCAATTTTTTTTTGAAGAGCACTTTGCAATTTGCGTGTCTAAGACAGCTTGTAATGATACGATAATTCGTTATGTTTTCATATTTCAAACCAGATGAGTCCCAATTGACTTCAAATTGAATTTTATTTAAGTTGATGATGGCAGAGTTAGTGGGAATGAAATAGAATTATTAAATCCATTTTAAGTTATTTTATTTGGCTAGCTATTTTAAATCCATCATTTAACGTTTTCATCTCGAATTATGTATTGTACAGTTCGTAGTGACTTCTTGAAACAATACCAAGAACTTATTCTGACGATGGTCGGGTAATAGATTTATTAAATCCATTTTCTTGCAGTAATTTTTTAACTCGTCATTGACGTATGTCTAAAGTACTTAGAAACGTTATCAAGAATATTTTCCTACGTTTGAGAATTTGTGATTAAAAATAAATTTGAGAAAAAAAAAAAGTTTTGAAATAATGATAGACAAACAGGGCTTACTAAACACGTCCGATTAATTTTGTTTATTTAAATTTGTGATAATGAGAAATGTTGAAATTTGAACTTACGGGATTTGCCTACAATCCAACCAGGACAATTCTTGTGGTACATTATGGGATCCATAAGGGTCTACATAATGGACACTTTGTGACCTACAATTGGTTGAAGCGTCGGTCCCACAGGCACTCCTACCAATTGTAGGCCGCAAGGTGTCCATTATGGATCCCATAATGTACCACAAGAATTTTCCATCCAACAAATAGTCCATTTTCTCTATAGCTTCTGATATTTTCATATAATGAGTCGAACAGCTTCTCGATTTCAAAATTATTGAGAATAACACTTAATTTTGGAAATAAAAACTTTTAAACCATATTTCACATGGCTAAATGCATTTATTCATGGACTAACAAATTTTTCCACAATAACACCTCAGTAGAATATCAGTACAGTTGCCTTCTGTATAACCTTCGCTTTTACAAACACGCGTACAATGATGAACATTGAAGCACGGTCCTTTGAATTTTGCACTCGGTGCCTCACACCACTCAGCCATCACCTCCTCTGTAAATTCATGAACATAGTAAGTTATTAAAACATGTTTGGAGACAATATAAAAAATTAAAAGTAAAAAATCAATTATTTAGTCTCAGTTTCAATTATCAATTGTGTGCTACATCAAATATAATCTTGTAGTGTTTTCATGAGATTTTGGGGCCTTAGCGACTTCAAATATGGCCTTTATAAATATTTAAATTGTATATATGGCCAACACTTGAGAAATTGCGAACTATATACAAGACAGGGCCAACACTGAATGTATAGTCGAGGCAAAGAAAGAAAGAAAAATAGCAAAGAGACATACGAGATGCTAAAATAAGCATGAAAAAGAGCATAAATCCAAACAAGCATTTAGTCTTCATGGTTTTTGATATATCCTTACTCTTTCACTCCTTGAAAAATCCTATCTTATGCTGTGTGAATTTATAACAATACGATAGGGGGTTCTAGAATACAAGTGTGTCATTGATGACAGGTGACGTGGAATGAAATGATAGGATATGTGATGAGGCAAATAAATGTGACAGGTGATGTGAACTGAAATTGATAAGTACGTTATAGTTGACGTGGATTAAAATGATAAAACTTGTGGTTTAACAAGTTTTTTAGAGTGAAATGATAGTTCAATTAAATGTACGAGTATGAAACACACTTGATTTGTCCTGTCATTTAATGATTTTAATAAATTCCATTAAAATCTAGTGTCCCCAATAAATAATTCAATTTCTAAATATTTCATCAATTGAATAGATATTAGTGGATTTCGAGCCCATAAATATGACATCAAAATTCATTTATTTATATCAAAAATTTTAAAGTTTATTTTTCTTTTTTATTTTCACATTTTTTAAACTGTCTGACTTGATTTCAAACTACCGTTAAATTTTGAAATCTAACCCAAGCCGACATTCAAAACCACTTGGTTGACATCTCCATGTTACATCAAACCCACAATTTTGAAAAATCGATTTTAATTCATTTTTTCCTTTTTGGTGATTTTTGTTTAACGTTTAAGTATCTTTACATTGAAGGAAAAATATTTTAAACATTCAATTTTTACTTTCAAGCATACATATTTTCAACTCCCAAAAAAATCGACACTCTATCGGCAAAGGCAGCTCCAGAATTTTTCAGAATTATCAACTTCTAGCGATGGTCGAGCTTACCTGAGTTAGTACTCGAGAGAGACTGCTCGACTGAAAAACTCTCCTCCCACCTTCGGAAAGAGCCCATTTTTCCCTATTTTCCCCACCATGTAAAGTAGTGATTGATTCTAGCAAAATGGTGATTTGAATCAAATTATATTTTTGACACATGCTCTGTAAATTTCACATTTAAATAAAGAAACAATGTGCCACCATTATCAAAGGACTAGAAAGATTCGATCAGAAATAACGTGTTCCAGAATCCGTATATTAATTTGTCTGTCTGATAAAAGCTCTCGTCACAATCAACTATGGTATATGAACAAGTCAAACCTCCAGAGTGAACTGGTTACCATCAAAAGCATCGTCTGCCTATTCTTCAGACGATTCAACAGGGGTGTCGTCTTTTGCTCCCCATTCCGTCCACGAACCATCATATACCGGAACATCCGTCTTCCCTAGTCGATGGAGGCCCTGAAAGATGAATCATAGAGTTTTAATTTTCTGTTTCTATTAGTTTGTGTGTGACCTATGCATGCCTCAGTCTGCAGGCGTGTGGGGGGGTCGGGGTAGAGAAAGAGGGGATTACCAATGCTAGAATACACGCAGTTACACCAGTGCCGCATGAAGTTATCACAGGTCTATCCAACGTAATTCCTGCAGTCAACGTGCAATCTTCAGTTAACCAACTGCAACTTGCTACACAACAATTTTTCTGCTAGATAGACGGCAACAGAGGAATAACTATATAAAATTAAGAGGATAACTGGGAAACCAGTCGCCACATCAAAAGTAAAAGTTCCTGCTGCATAAGAGCACAGACCAGTATCACAGAGATGTGGAAAAAACACAATTGCACTATTTCTTACCTTCTTGCTCAAATCTTTTCTTGAGCTCGTCTACAGGTAAGAGTGTCTGTGAACCATCCAACATCTGCAAGGAACCTTTAATGTCATTAACTAGGAAGTTCTTCATCATGAAGAGACGAAACAAAACTAATGGAATCCTATAAGTTCTAGGAGTCCTGATTACCAAAATAATTAAATACTAGTAATAATTGATTTCCTGTAGAATTGTCCCACATCAACAGCAATGCAACTTACATTCTACTTTTTCATGTAAAGCAGCGGATAAGAAAATATAAGTGCACATATATCTGCAACATGTTACATAATCCAATTTTGAGGGCAAAAATTCATGATTTACATAGTTCGTAAACAAAGAGATAATCCCATGTTGTGCTAATGATTAGGGTGAAGAGCTTCTATAAAACATCATCCAACTAGTTATTAAGATCATTTCTTTGTACATTCTTTTTTGAAGGCAAAATAGTTTGATTTCAGATCTGAGATATACAAACAGCTGCATCTAGTTTTCAAAAGGACAACTTCCAACCAATCATAAAATCCACTGATTAGAGGTAGTTTTCAACCTGGGCGAAAGGAATACATTTGCTCCCTGGTACATGGCCACTTCTTATACCCTTTCGGGGCTCTGGTGCTACCCCATCAAATCTGTTGAAAATAAGTTGCATTATAGAGCAGCATGGAATGCACCTTTTTGGTATGACGAATACACAATTAAACAGCATAAGAATAATCACGACAAAAAACCTTATTATAGATCATCTACCTAGCTTTTGAACGAGCATCAATGTGTTGATATGTTTTCTCCTCCACATTTTCCTTGACCTGAAAATAGAGAGAAACTATGCTTTGAAACTGGAAAAAGAATATTTCCAGAGGTAAATACATCACACAGAGAAACCTCCTCAAAGCCTAACTTGCAGAAAACCCTGATCCACATTTATAAAGCATCGCCCATATTCATTAATAATCTAGCTTCCAATTTGGTATCTGAGAACCAAACAAATCTAATTTTAAGCATACCATCAGTTAATAAAAATCCTCAAAAAGTATAACTTGAATCCTTCTGCTAAAGTTATTGGTTCAAAGTTTGAGAGTGTGCATTTTATCTACGTATGTTCTTCTTGTGTAATAATGGCGCGTAATGATCCAATGAACCGAAAACACTCGATGGAAAATATGGCCCCCAATTTAAGTCTTTTCTGCACAGGATTGAGCCCCTGTTAGGAAATTTTCTGCACTTAGTCTGAGCCCCATGAAACAAACCCCTTATAAGGATGGATTCACTTGATTAAAAGAATTGTTATATTTTTTAATATAATACCAGTATATGACAGATGCGTCTACATGGCTTAAGACACTTAAAAAGGATATGATAGTCTGTGCAAAATATTGACAAGCTATGCCACAACCTTCTCATGACGCACAACCAGTATTGATGTAGTATAAAATGATACTCATAAGGCAAATAGCATCATCAAATAGAACACAAAGGACAACGGACCTGTTCAAGTGTCCAGACTAAATGTGGCTGAAATCTGGTTTCAAAGGTAACTGGCCCTACCTGCAAATGTTACCATCAGAAGTTCAAACAGACCACACATTAAAATTGAATATCAATTGCAAAAAGTCATCTTAGAGGCACATTAGATGAGTGAAAGTAAAGTGAATGATGGCTTGGATCAAATTCATGAGAAACAGAAAAAACAAATGATGGAAGAGAGACCACATATTGATGCTTAAAGCATCAGTTGCATTGGCATAATTGTACGGGGGAAAGGATTTTGCAGCCCACATGAAGATACCATTATCTGAAATTGAGGGATCCATCTAATCAGCAAACAGTAATCCAAATCAGGAGGCCATATTTCGATGAGGGGTCCCAAATTATGAAGGATGTACATTAACTGTTGTGACTTACACGACGGGCTTTTCTCATTCTCTTCCAAACCTTCTTGCAATTGACCAGATCACTTTAAGACCCATCTCAACTCAATCTGATAAAAAAAATTGTTTGCTATCTTCTTACTAGTTCATGTCTAGTCATTTCCCATCTCCATTTATTAAATATAGTTGCAATGAGTCTCTCAGTTTTAAGATTCTTTTCTCCATTTCATCTTCAGTTTTCTTCTTCTGGTCGAATTTGGATGCTAGTACCCATTTGAGGAAGTGACAAGAGATGGAAGGAACTTACTCTCTGCGCTGTGTAAAATAATCAGTGACTTAATATTATTACCTTCATTTTAACTAATACGACTGAAACATGCACATTCCTGGTGAGCTTCATTATGAGTATTCTAAATGGTTGAATTATAAAATTACATTCCAAGTAAAACCTTCATTCTTTGAATAGTTGAATCTCATTCTGTATGAGATAATTTTTTGACTTACAAACACAAAGGGTTCCAGGAAGCAGATGAAATAGAGTTTGGCCAACAGTGCCAGAAATCAGATGGCCCTGACAACCTTCACTTTATCTTAACTCATAACACATGTATTCACAAAAAAAAAAAAAAAAAAGATA
>CAIGRT010170483.1:0-36227 GCA_903798405.1 Fraxinus platypoda | reverse complement strand
GTCAGGCAGCCTGCAATCTGTGTTGTTGTGCTGCATGCGTCGTGTCGTGACTGCAGTCTGTGTCTGGTCATGTCATGCCTGCGTCCTGGGTGCTGCCTGCAATATGTCTGCGTTGTCATGGGTGTTGTCTGCAATCTGCCTGCACACCTGAATTTTTCAGCCATCACCTAGACACGACCTTGACATGAACCTACCACCATGAACACCGGTCATCTCCCTACGAAATTAGGTGAAACCGACACCGCCATGTACCTTTGAAGTTTAGACCTAATTAACCATATGTCTACTTCATTCACCTACTTCGTGCCATGACATCCCGTGTCATGCTAGATCTCAAGACATCACCTTGTGAATTTGCTACGTAATGAAATATTGGAGATGCATTTTGGTAAAAAGAAGTTTTAGGGTAAATTTGTAACATTTAGCGAAAATGAAGACAAAAAAGTGCAATTTTTTTGTAAAGCAATTATTAAAAAATTCAACGTGTTGTTTAAATGTTGACTCAAAATTCGTTGCTCAATTTTTTATCAGACAAAAGTAGATTCGAGTCCATAAATAAGATTCCTTTCAGGCGTAACCAATTACGTGGTATGATGAGCAATGTGTATCGGATCCCAATACATTTCACTACGACATACTAATTTCGAATATTGATGATATTAACTTCAAGTTCTCAAACTGTATTGTAGAAAACAATTTGAATTGAGGCTTCACACTGGAGTCTCACTTCTCATCGTAATTGCTATGGCAACACGTGTGACATAATTCACAAATTCAATTAACAGTTCATTTTTTTTTTTAAATGAAAACTAATATTCTCAATTATTAGTTTTTATGTCAATATAGTAAAACATCGATAAATGAATAGTCGATAAATTAGTAACTTTGGTTAGATAATCAAATTTGTCAATCCCAACTTCAGCCATTATACTAAGTTAGTAACTGGTAAGTGTATTTTGTACAATAATCTAGGTCATTAAATTGCCATTTTTTGTATTACTATTGATAAATTATAACTTAATCTCTTGTATTTATCTTTTGTTATGAATAACTCAATGATTTGAAGTGAAATTAGAAGAAAGGATCGAAACATCTATGAAAAATAGATGAAATTCAAAGTTCGGGTACATAATTAAAAATATTCAGTTGTTGATTCGGACCACAAAACTATAATTGAAAATAATATAGGTTCAATTTGATGCAAATAGAAGACAAATGAGTGAAGTATTGATATATAGTCAAAAAAATTTCACCAGTCCAAATGTTCAGCTGAAGATTGAGACCAACTTTTCACATAATAAACATTTCAATTGAAAAAAATGATATTTTTAGAATAATTGTATCCATTTGAGTTAGCTATCCAACGTAGTTTGAATTGCTTTGATCAGATATGAAAAGAAATATATGTGACAAAAATACTGACAATTGCGCAAAGACATAACCATGCGTGATGTGAATGTAACTTTCATTTGGAATTCATTTTGGACGTGTTTCTTAACCTAATATCACATTCTATATATCAAGAACACGGGAGAACATTAAAAGGATCTCTCTCTTACCTCTCAAATCACGTCAATGCCATAAAACCATTCAAAAATGAAGAGCTAATTCGATATAAGTTAAAGATGAGAACAAATCTAGTACGCAGATTGAATTAAGAAATATCAAGAACTTAGTGAATCAAAACTCGGGATTAAAGATCAAGAACGCGAATTAGACCGTGACATTTCTTTCTTATATTTATAAATTTCGGGTGATTTTTTTCATTATTCTTGTTGTTTCATTTTTATAAATATGTTAAGCTAGACTCTTTATGTCAGATGAAAATGAACCATTTATTTGTTTATTTTAAATTCAAAGACAAATAGTTTAGTAGTCATTGTGTTTCTTGATTAATTGTGCATGCTCGTTGCATTTTTTAAATGATTGCTCACCTTTAGATAATTAATTGTCGAGATGTTCACAATTAAGTAGAACACTTTATGATTAACACACATAAAATAGATAATAGGAATAACATATATTTGTGTGCAATCACTTAGATAATCGTTTAATCGAATGCATCATGACTTATATAGTTGTGTGTTTGAATGCGTTATATTAATATCAAATCGGACTATGAGTATGATTGAGTTGTGCATAAAACAGAATTAACTTATCTTGAAAAATAAAAAGTTCAAAATAAAACTAAATTATAGATTGTCAATAATGTATGAATGAAACTAAATTATATAGTTGAAAATTGGAAATTGGATAACAATAGGTGGATTCAGAATTCTAATACATACATTCCATATTTTAGTTAAAGCAAAATCTTAGATAATTAGTATATTAATTTACTAAAATAAATATCTTTTGTTAAGTACTAGTTAATACAATTTGTTTTAAAGTTTATTCCCCATTGATGATACTCTCAATTCACTAAATCTGTTGCTCATCAACAATTCTATACGCTTGCTGGATTTATACTAACATTAACCTCGATGGATACATAAAACAATGATTTCAAATTTGAATATTAATGGATTAAATACATAAACGTTTACGACACGTATTAATAAACTTTTTACTTGACAGTTTTTATTTTATCAATTAAACTTCTTCGTACAAAGGAAAATAAAAGTTATGCTTCCCAATTATTTATTAGTAGTGCGGATATGCGCACCCAACCTTCAAAAGTGATATTTTAGGTCCCCAACCTATTTAAATATTTGAACATGGTCATTGCGTGACTTCAATTGTCAATATGGACGTTAAAGCTGAACGCAATTTTCAATTAAATTTTAGAAAAATGTCAAGCGGTAGACAATTTTGCCTTCGAAGTTTAAGTCATGTAAAACTCATTTGCGATTATATTATCAGCGTTTGATAATTTTGGTCATGCGATTACCTAAATTAACATATTTAAATATGTTGAATATTCAAATCATCACATTTTAAAGATTGAGACTAGTAACCACACTTCATTAAAGAACGGAGAATGTCACGAGTTACCAATCTTAAAATAAACATATGAAGTCTTTTGTGTTTTTCTTTGTACTTAAAATGAAAGCAACCCAATTCTTATTTTTTTTTTGTATTGCACACACTACATTTGACATTTTTTTTCTTAAATTTCGTAGGAACTAATTAATTAAGTTTACGAGAACTTGAAATATAACATTTGAACAAACCGGTGATATAATAGAGCTATCACCTACGTCATGATAATCATTAGATGTTGGTGAGTATTGCTTGAATAATTGTGTTTATTAGTAGGTTATTTCGTCACCCCATCATTTCCATTAAGATAATTCAAAAGACTCTCGATGTTAATCACATTTCTATGACGTAGACAAGAAGCCGTTTCACGTAATTTATGAATGTCTTTATAACATTGGGTCACAATTTAATGTTGTAGTGCAAAAAATAGTTTCCAATGGTCGTATTGACATCAATGTTTTAGGTAACATTAGTAAAATTAATAGTTCCAACATGTTGATTATTTTTTGGGATTTTTGGCTCGTGCCCCGTAACTTTCCAAAATGCTAATATAAGACCATGCTTTGCAAAAAAAATTATTATAAATGGTGGATTTTCTGAAATGTGTGAATAATAAGTAGATAAAAGTAGGTAAAAATTATGAATCGTCTAGAATATGAGTATAAAATAAAGTTTGATTAAATCGTAAACAATTATAAATTTTATCAAGCATACGATAAAAACTTTGTCAATAATGATTTTTGAGTAGTCAAATAATCATAGCACCAAACAATTTAATATTTGACATTGTATTCGGAGAAAAGAAAAATAGTGCAATGTTAATATTTTTCCATATGTGCAAGTTAGCTTCTGAGTTTGTATGTACAAATAAATAAGGACCCGTTTGGTTTATATTTGAGTTTTTAGTTCATTTTCATATTTCTGTTATGAGGGTTTATTTTTGGACTGCTAAAAAACGCGTTTTCTTTGTTATTTTAAAAAAAATATTTCTTAAAACAGAAAATTAGAAAAAATGTTTTGACTTAAAATTCTGAAAAATTATTCTATGACATTTTGTTCCATAAATTTTGATTATTCGGTAAAAATAGAACAATTTTATGTTAACGTATTAATAAATAATATTTACATTTTAAAGTTGGTAAATCTTACAATATTTTTTTCTTGTTACAAAATGAAAATGAAAATAAAAATAAAAATAAATGATAAATAGAGTTCAAAATATAAAAAATAAAAATTAATAACTTAGACCGATCGTATTTTTATCTGTTTTAATTTAAATATTTTATTAGAATATTTATATAATAATGATTAAGAGCTTTATTATTTTTTTAATTTTCTAGAAATTTATATAATGTTTTTTTAAGAATTTTATTTTTATTTTTTAGAATTTTATATTTTATTTTTTTAAAAAAAAGTTTAATTGAAAAAAATTAATATTTTTATTCTTTGAGTTTTTAATTTCTAAATTTTATTTAAATGGTTGTTTTGAGTGTTTTTAGAATTTTCATTGAAAACACTCGAAATATCATAAATGTATTTTAAGTTTAACCTTATTTTTGAAAATGTATTTCAAAAATATCGTACCAAACACAGACTGTGTAATTTGCAAAAATGAAAACTGAAAATAATTTAAAAAAGCAAACCAAATGCACCTTTTGATTTTAACCATATTCATTATTTTTTATTTACAAGTGATGCATGTGTTTTTTGGTTAAAAAGAAGGAAAATTAGGATTTGGCTCCCAACCTTCAAAATGGTTTTAACTCCCAATCTATGCAATTTTGTGAGATAGGGTCCCACTTGACTGAACTTGTTACTTTAATGGTTAAAAATTCAAAAAATTCTCAAAACGACTATTATAAATTAAGGGCATGTTTGAGTCCTCCCCTCCCCTTTCCTTTTTTTGTCTTTTTTTTTTTTTTCAAAAATACATTGTACATTGTAGAATAGTGATTTAATGGAGAATATGTGGTTAGAAAGAATGAAAAAGTTTTGAATTTGCATATAATATTATTTAATGAAAAATATGTGATTGAAAATAAGAGAAAAAAATATATTTTAAAAGTAACGATGAACAAATAAGGGTTAACTATTAAAGAAAGCATTTTAATGAAAACTCGACTTCTTAATGGTTAAAGTAATACACTCCGTCACGTCAATTTTAAAGGATTAATAGGTTGAATTCAGCCCCTTGATAGTGATTTTAATCACAGTTAAAGTTAATAATTAATTTTATATAATATGTTTTATGAGATCCATAACTTTTCAATCATACATTTTATAAAAGGTTAGGGAAATCAACAAGTTAATAAATTAATATTTTTTCTGATTCAACATGTACGAGGAGGTAAATTTTTTCTTCAAGGTTTGATTTATATATTTTGAGAATATGTTTTGTGAAAAATAACTTTTTAGATTATATGTAATTAAAAAATTGTAAAAAGTTATGTATTCACGTGCAAAATTGTTTCATTAGAAAAATGCATAATTAAAAATAAATTTCGAGAAAAATAATTTTTAAAGAACATCTATCAAACATGAGATTGAATACAAAATAAATTTCAAATGAGTTACAATTTCTGACCAATGAGAAACTAGTCAACAAAGTAAGATTATATTCCATTTATCTTAATAAATTATTTATAAACACTAAAATCATTTTTTACTATTACACTAGAGGAGCTTATAATTTATAATTTAATCGTTCCCAAACATGTTTTAAATTAATCACCTTTTTCGCGTGCGCTATTCTCAACGTACACTTCACTGGTACCCTCTCCTAAACCGTTAGATCATCATCTCTACTATTGTGAAAAACAATCTGAACGGTTAGATACGAGGCTGCAAATTCTACCGGTGAAACTCATCGTATGGAATCCCTTTCTTAGTTAACCTCTCAACATAATTTGAATTACAAATATCTTACAAGCACTCTGTCTTCTTTCCGCTCCACCTTGGACCCCAGACGTCCACGCGCCCTTTCTAATCATGAAGTCAACACCTATAACAATTGGTTCATTGCACCACGCTTCGAATTACCATTAGCGTGTACTTTACGCGCTGGGAAATAACTTGGGTCTCGTTCCCTCCAAAAACGTAAAACTCAAAATTAGGCATTCTCTCACTTTCTCTGTCCTCTGTTTTTTAGTGAGTGTGTGCGTGAGAGATACAGTGACACGAGAGAAGATCTATCTAGGAAGTTTCAGTAAAGGTCCTCAACGTACAGGGTTGTTTTATGTTGATCCCTCGAATTTCGATTTATCGTATAATTTGATTGAATCCTTACAAATTTTTTTTTTCTTTTCAATTTGATCATTTCGTTCGTAGTTGTGACCAAAACTTATGGTCAATTTTACAACGTTTGATATGACTTTTGATAAGTACAAACGAGATTTTGAATCGTTTGACTAATTTTATTAAAGTGTTTATTTTAATTAGTAGAACTTTTAAAAAAATTGATTTAGAGGGTATTTGGTGGGGATTAAAATTTGATTTTTAGTAGATTGTGATTGAAGTTTTTAAAATGTGTGGTTGAAAAATTGTGGGACTCATAAAAGATATGACTAATATTGATTGTTTGACTTTAATTTGGATTAAAATCAAATTTTAATCCGGACCAAACATGGGCTTAGTGTGACTTCCTTTAGTAGTAGTTTCAGAATATGAAACTCTTTTAAAAATTAGTTTTTTTTCTTTTAAAAATTAAAGATAACTCTTTCAAGAAATTCTTTTACAAAAAGAAAAAGAAAAAATAAAAGTAAAAATCATGTTAAATGAACTCGAAGCCCCTATTTGACAGCACTTATTTTTTTTATTTTAAAGAGATTTCACTTTTTCAACAGTAATAAATGAATTTAAAAATATTGTGGATCCTGACGACCTTTACCAACTTTTGATGTCCTTATAGTTTTTTGTACTAGAAAGTTCCATTTCTACCTTTGTTCAACCGTTGTGAATTTATGGCTTGGCCCTTCAATGTATCTCTGTCGGCAAAACACAAAAGTGAAATGAGTGAGAAGTGTATTTTGGGAATGTTTGCATTTTCCAAAAAGTAACCGATCAAATGTTGCAACTTTAAAAGTCGTGATTCAACCTGACATTTATTATCAATGGCCCAAGCAACCGTGCAATGCATTGTTTCAAAAAATATTAGTGCCGTCAAACAAACACAAAATGTATGGTTAAAAATAAAGTTTGAATATTTATTAATAATTTATAAAATTTTCAATCGGATGTTAACTTAACGTCCAATAAAATGTTAGTTCTAACATGAAATAAATCTATAAGTGAGGTGACCTCTTGTGAATTTTTCCCAAATCTATCTGTAGTATATGCGTATATGCACCCCAGTGTACCCAACCCTCGTTTGTTCCCCGCCGGCATCCGGAAAGAGTGGGGAGAGAGAGAGTGAATTTAGCAAAACATAGAATATCCGCTTCAAACGACGACGTCTCTTCCTTCTCCCTCTCCTATCTCCGTTTCTGCATTTGCGCACAGTTATATATACGTAAGCGTTAGATATATACAGAGAGAGGCATTTATATTTATCCGTAAATAGAAATGTCGGAGGATGAGAAATTGTTGAAGGAGGCGAAGAAATTGCCATGGGAGGATCGGTTGATGCACAAGAACTGGAAAGTACGGAACGATGCAAACATTGATTTGGCCGTCGTTTGCGACTCCATCACGGATCCCAAGGACCATCGCCTCCGTGAATTTGGTGAGAATTTTGTTTTACTTTTAGCTTTAGATCTGTTTTTGGCGTTTTCATATTATTAGCATTGATCTGAGTGTGAAAATTCATGTAATGTGACCGTTCTGTTGGAAGATCCCGGTTCTTTATACTTCTTTTTCTGAATTCGGTAAATTTTTAGGTCCATTTTTTAAGAAGACGCTGGCGGATTCGAATTCGCCAGTTCAAGAGAAGGCTCTGGATTCACTCATTGCATACTTAAAAGCTGCCGATGCTGATGCCGGGAGGTATTTTGTTTAGGTTTCATCTATTCGATTTACTTTTTACACGTTAAATTTGATTTTTGTTTTGTTTGTTTGTTTGTGGGTTCAGATATGGCAAAGAAGTATGTGATGTGATAGTGGCCAAATGTCTAACGGGGAGGCCGAAATCAGTGGAGAAGGCACAGACAGCTTTTATGCTGTGGGTAGAGTTGGAGGCTGTTGAGCCTTTCTTGGTACGTTTTATATTCAACAATGCCGATATTTAGCCTATCAGAGCAATGGTATGCTCTGCAATTTAGCTATGAGGTGGCTACTTGGCATTATTAAATTTTAGCTGATTAATTGAGCTATCAAACAATGTCTCACTTAAATGGTGGAAAAGTTAAAGATGATGTATATAAATGTTGTTCACCTCAAGGCACATGAAAGTAGACTAGTAGATTCATGGAAATAGTAGCTTAGTTTATGAGGAATAATGCTTCATCTCTGATTCATTGTTCGTTTGAAAATTGGGATGTTCTATACTCCTTTGAATTAGGAAATGCTGTATAATTATTTCAAACTCTAGGGAGCTAGGATATTGCTGGGAGCGACTTTTATTTCGAAAAGTGGTGATCTTGTACATGTAATATGTATTTTGTTGGACACTTGGAGCTTGACTGGAGGAGTTTTATGAACTGTTGAACTCTGAATCTGTGAACTACAAGTGAATATTTGTTATATAGACCATATGGGATTTTGGTTGTTCCCTTGCATGGTTTTAAATTCAAGGCTATTGGTCATGATTCAAGTGCCTTTTGCATTATAATAGAATCAACTATGACTTTAATAACACGTTAAGCTATAATGCTATTTACTTCCTTAACAAAAGTGGATAAACCAATAAGCAGCATGTAGGACACCCTCTCAGAAAATCATAGATGTAGTTTTATGATGAATGAATGCAATTTGCAGAAGTTTCACTTATCAAGCATCATCAAAATCAACTAATTCTTCTATATATATATATATAATGAAAAAAATTGAAGTACAAGCATTTCAGATTAATTTAGTGGCCATAAACTTGAGTGGTGCAGTCATTATCAATATGTTTGCTCATTCAAATTGGAAGCAACATTGTTCCATGTTGATGTTTTGAAGTGCTTGCTGTATGTTAAAGTAGGATAGTGTTGTATTAAGTAAATTTAGCTACACGACTGAATGTAGTTTGGAGCATTGCTGGTTGAGTGTAGACGAGCCTTCTGAACCTAAAAGGTACGAAGTAACTTAGAAATGCTTTGAGCTTAAAAAAGTAAAATGCAGTTGTGAATATATAGAATTATGACCCCTAAGAAATTTAAGTCAACTGTGGCGGCACTTGCAATTTTATGTGGTCGATTTTGGTTCATTTAGTAGTTCTTAAGTTGTTTGAGGTTTTGATTTGCAACTTTATTTCAGAACTAATGAGCTAAAAATTAAGAAAAGTTGGAAAGAACATAGACTAAGATGGGCTCCTCTGCTACTTGGATGCTATGCCATTACGTGTTTTCCATTTCATGTGAACGCGTTGTTAGTATTAATTCTACTGGCTTTGTGTTGTCGTGATCCATTAGAAATTGAATCTACTGCTCCCTTGATCATCTCCATTCTAAAATTATGTTTACTTTGGCTATTTACATCAGAAAAATTTAAGTTTAGGTTCGTTAAATAAGGCATATTTCTCTAATATAATTTTCTTGAGTAGGATGCTATGGAGAAAGCAATAAAAAATAAAGTTGCGAAGGCTGTTGTTCCTGCAATAGATGTCATGTTTCAGGCTTTAAGGTTCCGAACTAATCGCTGTTGCTAATTTTTTGTTTTGATTTGTCACTTTGATATCCTGCATAATAATGAAAAAGGGGTGACAATAATGATTCAGTGAATTTGGGTCAAAGATAGTGCCACCAAAAAGGATATTGAAGATGCTTCCTGAACTTTTTGATCATCAAGATCAGAACGTTCGTGCTTCTTCCAAAGGACTGACGCTAGAGCTATGTCGTTGGATCGGAAAGGATCCAGTCAAATCAATATTATTTGAAAAGATGCGAGATACTATGGTATGTTGATACATATTGGCCTAGATCATTGTCTGTCACACTTATCGTGCATTTTGGTTAGATCTTTTATTGTTTGACCTTTTTTGTCTTAAGAAAAAAGAGTTGGAAGCTGAGCTTGTCAATGTTATTGGGACTGCAAAGCCGACTCGCAAAATAAGGTAACTATTTGCTTTCTTTCAACATTTCTTCTCCTATCTTCGATCTTCTTTTCTTCTCCTAGCTGCAATCCAATTTATGATGTCTGTTTTATCTTTAACAGCATAACTGTATTGGAAATTGTTATGAATGAAGCAAGATAAAATAAATCAATTGCAGACAAGAATACCAAGATTTTATGTGGAAACCCAAGATGGGAAAAAACTACAGCCAGAAAAGGAAAATTCATTGGATCAAAATCAAAATCAAGATCAATGATTGTATAAAACTCGTGGAATATATATAGGACCTCAATTCTAGCGTTTTAGAAGAAATATGAATCAATAAATTCATCAGAATCGGAAAATTGTCGCTGAGTGGATAACACTCCCGCTCGACGCCCTAGTTCGCGGCTAGCAAGTGGCAAAGGTAGCCCTCGAGCGCTACTTCCATGGTGCTTGGGCGCTGTGTCTCAGACTGAACTTCTTCCAAATCACTCCGAGGCGCCCGGATGCGGGGCTTGGGTTCCCCGTCTCTGTCCAAGGACTCGTCAACAATATTTTGAATTCTTCAAGGACTCGTCAACCAAAACACCAATTCCTTTCCAACCAAAACATCAATTCCCAATGGGATTTGGGTCACACTTCAACATAAATGTTTCCTTGTCATTCATTTTGCTCAGGTCGTATGGTGTTATTTAGCCTGTAATTTTTATTGGTATAGATATTTGCAAATTTCTTTATTTTCCACAGCATAGTTATTTTGTGTTTCTTTGGTAGGTCATGCATGTGGTTTATTAAATTAAAAAATGGAGCTGATATTTATCTTTGACAATATGCATAGGGTTTTGTGATCTGCGGGGACAATTCTCTAGCATTTTGTTATTTTATGAAATGGATGTTTGATTTATTGTATCTGCGAGGAGTGTTATTTCAATAAGTGGGACTTAACTCTGATGCTCCATTATTTTGGCACGACTTTGTTCTTTAAACTTTCAATTGCTCAGCCCAAACAAGCTTGATTGCTTTTATAATCTTTTCTCATGGATTGATAGTTTGAAGTTGAATTCAAGTCTCACAAGATTATAGATTTCACTTATAAATGGGTCTGCACATCATTTTTGAGATCCAGAGTTGAAGGAAACTTGGGAATAGTTTTTGTTTAGTTGAAAAAGTGGAGCTTAGAGCCTTTAATCTCTATTAGATCAGTAAAATGAATTCACTCAAATGGCGTACCTTCTGCCCTTGGAGGCTGAGTCCTATTGAGTTAGACTCTCTTGAGTCTAGTGTGATCATAGAAGTCTACCCTAGGTGTACGAACAGGTTACCTTGTTGTATATGACCCATTGATTGAGAACCATCTCATCTAATAAAAACTAAGATGTTAGAGAGAGGACACATTTATTTATTTAAATTTACAAGTTTAAGCTGTTAGAGAGATATCGTATTGTTTGATCCCCCATTTTTTGGAAGAATAGATTTTGTAATATTGATTTTTTTCTGGAGGACGCGTGGTTAAAAAGTGGGGAAAGTTTAGAGTCTATGTGTAAAATTATTTATGAGAATGTGATTGAAAATGAGTTTGAGGAAAAATCTGTTTTTAAGTAATGGGGCTCAAACATGGGATTATTTATTTAAATGTAGTTTTTAACTCACTCCCTAAGTGTCGGCAGTGGCCTGATTATTTTCTCATCAAATGCATATGTGCACAATTTTCTTAAATGGGTGGCAGTGCGAATTGAACTCATTTCCTCTGCCTATGATAATACAATGTCAAATCATCTAATCTGAAAGCTTAAACTTTTAGAGAGGGGCACATTTATTTATTTAAATTTAGTCTTCTGTTGTTTTGTAATTTGTCTTTTGGACATTTATTAGATCTGAGCAAGACAAGGAGCCAGAGCAGGAAGCTGTTTCTGAAGTTGTGAAATCTGGCCCTTCTGAAGAACCTGGTGCTGACAGTAAGAATTTACTTAGTAATTGAATCTGTGATATATCTTTCCGTTGGTTGAACAGATTTGGATGCATTCATTTTAAGCTCGCTGCCGATATTAATCTTGTTAGGCAATCATAATGCTATAGTCATGACAGGCACTGCTAAAATCCTTTTTGGGTCTGATATTCATATTTTCTACCAGTTCCAGAGGTGATAGATGAGTATGAACTTGTTGATCCAGTCGATATATTGACACCTTTGGAGAAGTCAGGATTTTGGGATGGAGTGGTGAGTGCTCTCTTTCTTGTCTTTTATGTAGTCCAGTAATTATCAATGTCTGATATTTTATCTCTAGCATGCTATCATTGTTGTGTTTCGTGGTTTTGCATCGCAGACAATTATGTTGCTCATGGTGGTTTGAACTTATTTTATTTGAATTTCAGAAAGCTTCTAAGTGGTCCGAGCGAAAAGAAGCGGTTTCAGAGTTGACCAAACTCGCTTCTACTAAAAGGATTGCTCCTGGAGATTTTACAGAAATTTGCCGAACACTAAAGAAGGTTCAACTTCATATTTTATAGCTGAGTTAATTATCACATTCCTTTTAGTTAAGAGTTAAGATGTGTGGTTTTCCGCTGTTGGTTTTTTTGCTTGATTGAGATATATTTTACGTTTTCTGTTTGCTTCCTGGTTCTTTAGCCGAATATAGATATATTTTTACGCTTTATTATGTATTTTTAGGGTGACATTCATATTCTACGTGAGTTTTCTCATACATTTGGACCACCAAAGTCACATAAACTGCTCAGTTTATATAAGCTAGACCATTATTTTAAAATCCTAATAATGTGGCCTGAAAATGAAATTGCAAAAACCCATAGAGTGAAAAATATAGTCCAAGTATGAGTTACAGCAAGAGATCAGACCAACTTCCCAATTTGCTTTGCTACATTTATTTTTTTGTGTTTCTTCCAAGTAGTTCAATGGACATTCTATTTCATGGTATTATCATGTCAGGCGCAATATCTTAATACAAAATTACAAATTAACATCCGGGAAGTTTGACCCTCAACATATCTTTTGCAAGCTTGTGCAACTCACCCTTGTCTGCATTTCACAAAAAAACGTTGTTTTTATCTTTTGGCTATCAATTTAAAAACTTTATCCATGTAGTGATTATGATATCTTTTTGGAGTTTGCAGCTTATTACGGACGTGAACATTGCTGTTGCAGTTGAAGCAATCCAAGCAATTGGAAATCTTGCCAGTGGTCTAAGAACCCATTTCTCAGCAAATTCTCGCTTCTTATTGCCTGTATTACTGGTCAGTATAGACACCAACGTCAAGCTCATATTCAACTTGCACAATTGATTTTGGGACCTAAAGTTTATTCCTTTAATCGTTTGATTATGTCATCTATGACTTGGAATAAGGATCTGCGGATCCTTTTTTGAACTGTAAATTTCCCCTGGAAATATGTCAATGAGATCTTGGACTCATGCCGAATTGAAGCCCACTTATTCTGCCACTCTTATGTCTTCATAGGTTTTGAGGTTCAAAAAGATCCAGAAGCTCTAGATTTGGGCAAAACTCATTTTGGCCCAAACCTTTTAGAGGGCTTATTAGATTGAACAATAGACCTAAATAGTAATGTGAAAATCATGTGGGAAAATTACACCACCACTGTATGTAATGACTTTTGTAATGAAAAATTAGCTATATTGTAATATATTACAATAACACAACAATCACTATCAAAACTTGAAAAATACCTAAATATTGGAATCCCACAATTTCCGGATATAATAAATCTAGGAATAGATATATATGGGGTTGTTTATTGTTTCCTAATATCCGCCAGTTCCAAAATTTTCCCAAGAAGGGTATAGCAGAATTTTAACTGCATTATGGGCGTGTTCGTTAGAGATTAAAATTGGATTAAAATTGAAAAACTAGCCGTTATTGTTGACTTTTATTAGAGGAGTGGGACCCAATAAAGGCAATATTTTCAATTTTAATTGGATTTTGAGCTTAGCCAAACATGCTCTATATCACATTCATCGTAATGTAAATTAACATATTTCAGTGAAACTTTGGCAGTAGATTATCTTTATGTAATACGTGTGGTTTTGAAATTTTTTAATGAGATCTAGTTTTATAAATGGCTTTTGTTGATATTTGTACAAAGTTATGGTTACATCTTACCAATTTGATTTGTTAGCATAATATATGAGAGGACTTGATTTTTTTTTGGTGGTGCGAAAGCTTCATCTACCTCTCAACAATGAGGTGGAATCAAACGATCACTATAGATCATTGGCTGATGATCCAACCCTTGATTCTGTTACGAATCAAGTATTATGAAGGATAAACTTTTCCGTATACTGTACCCCCTTTAATGAAAGATGACAGCCATAAAAGGAAGAAAGTTTAGAAACTCACCTACATATACTAGCCTGAAGCTTTGTGAAACCTATAATTCTGCTATTTATCTTGGCACTGCTTTCAGCATGAATGTACTTATATCATGAATTTTACAATATGTCTAGCTATCTAGTGTTCTTATACATACATATATATATAGAAATGTTCTACTAAGCAACATAACATCACATGACACATCAATTAATTGGTAGATCATTTAATTCTTGGGGCCTACCATGAACTTATTCACTAATTAATTGATGTGCCATGTCACTTCTACTTAGCCGCTGTTTGACCCCCATTTTTAGGGGAAAATGTGTTTTGGAATAATAATTTTTTTTGGAGAATGTGGTTAAAAAATGGGGAAAATTTTTGGGTTTACGCATAAAATTATTTTATGGGATGTGTGGTTGAAAATGAGTTTTGGAAAAATGAGTTTTGAGAAAAATGGGGCTCAAATAGAGGCTTAATATAAGCTAAGCAACGGTGCTTAGTATATCATTTATCTCTCCCTACATATATGCTTTCTAATGGAAGTATGGAACTACTGTTATCAAATTTCACTCTGTTAAAGTTGGCCTGTTTGGTTCGTTCTTTGTTGATTTTGTCATGGTACAGGAAAAACTTAAAGAGAAGAGACCTACTTTAATAGAGGCGCTTACTCAAACTCTTCAGGCAATGCACAAGTCGGGATGCTTAAATCTTGCTGACATTGTTGAAGGCAGGTTTTTTGTTTTCAAATTTTAGTTTTATACCACATTCATGCAAGAGCTCTGCAGTTTTCTAAAGTGATCTCTCATGTGCTATTTGAATATACTCAAGCTTTTGTGAGATTTGTTGATCTTTGTTAGTCTTGATAATTGCAAACTGTTTCTTTTGCTACTTTGAAATTCTTAGCTGTTTCACTATTTCTCTGGCATCACTCTTTGACATTCGGTAAATTTATAATCTTCACTTATTTTCTGTCTTTTTGGTGAACTCTTTCATGCCACTTCATTAATATTTTACCTTGATATCCTATAATTTACTTGGCAATGCTTATGGCTGCTTTTGGTTTAATCTTGAAAGTTACGATATTTTATGAAATTTGGTTGTTCTATTTGCATGATAAGCATTGAAGTACTGTTATTCTAATTAATGGCTATCTGTTGCATCTTTATTTCATTTTCAATGACATTGTGGTCTGAGTTGGCATCAAAGTGAAGAAGGTGCTAATTTTCATGTATTTGATTTTTATTTCTTTTGTACAAATGACTAGGATTCTTTGCTGAATATAAAAGTTTTTTTGTTGCAGACGTTAAGACAGCAACAAAAAATAAAGTTCCTCTTGTAAGATCATTGGCCTTGAACTGGGTTACTTTTTGTATTGAGACAAGCAACAAGGCTGTAATCCTCAAAGTGCACAAGGAATATGTTCCAATCTGCATGGAGGTTAGTGAGTGGACAAGCAGAATCTTTGTGCCTCACATGTGGGCTGTTGTGTATTGACTTTAATTCTTCCTGATCTCGTCCTACTTTTGACAAAATATAGTTGGAATTCTTTTATCAACATGAAATATGTTGTGGTGAATTCTGAGTATTTCTTGGAATTAAACTATCTCTGATGCTTTGAAGAATTTTCCGCTTGCTTTTTACTTTTTGTATCCTCTCCTTTTTGATTGGAGATATCTTCATAGATTTTTTCGACTCATGTATCCTTTAATTACTGCAATGTGCATTGCTATTGATGGAAAAATTTGTGGTAGATCAGGTGTTCTTAAAACAGCACGTCTTTCTATCACAGTAACTTCTTAGTGTGCAAGAGAGATAGACGTGGTGTACAAACTCTCAAAACTAGCTGTGTAGATTTGTATTTTGATAGTGATGTTGTTACAGAAAGTACATTTCCTTTGTTCTTAAGCTTGATTTTTCTTTGAAATTTTGCTGGCCCTAAATTGTGCTATAAACTTGCGTCTTTTGTTATTTTTACCCATGAATTTGAATCTTTGAATTATTTTTTCTTTATTCTTCCCCTTGCCAAGTTCTATGTTGAAAGTCTATGGGTCTTGCAGTGCCTTAATGATGGAACACCTGAAGTAAGGGATGCTTCATTTTTAGCTTTGACAGCCGTAGCCAAGGTATCCTTTCTGGGTTTTCCTTTCCACTGTCAACCATCAAGTTGTAATTCTTATGCAGCGCTGATGTTATACTTTGTGGAATTCTATTTTCCCTTCTTTTAGTTGGTTGGAATGAGACCTTTGGAAAAGTCGCTGGAGAAACTTGATGATGTTAGGAAAAAGAAGTTATCAGAAATGATTGGGAGTTCTGGAGGGGGTCAATCCACTGTTACAAGTACAGGTAATTTGAAGTGTTTCTGATCTAACATACTCTAGCTATTGCTGTTTTGTTATACTTTTTACTCAGGGGATCTGTTTGACATATCTATTTCTTGTGAAAGCTACCGTCCAATCTTCGGGAAGAGGTGTGTCTTGCACAGAGGTAGGTGAATTTTGCAAAAAACAAATTACTTTCACAGCATTTTCTGTTTTAGTATTTATAAATTTTAATGGAAAAAGAGGCAACTAAAACCAATGGTTGCTTGTGGTGGATCGTTTCCCTCGATCCATTTCCAAGCAATTAGATTGACAAATTGCCCTCTGGGATTGTATAGAAATTTTTCTTCTTTTCTGTCTTAGGCTGTAGATAGTTAAATGCCTTGTTGGAACAAAGGCCTCTTGAGTGTTGCATGCATTCTTTTCTAAGTGCCCTTGGATTAAAGGAAGGTCAAGAAGGCATCTGTATATCGCCTTCTTTCATGTGTGTCTGTTGATGATGGCTTATGTTGGGGATATTTGGGTATTATATAATCCTTCCATTCGAATGTATTAGTTTAATATGGCACAGAGGTCTCTTTGAGAGTTGAAAAAGTAAGACTTGAGTTACTTTTTGTTTATCTTCAAAATGTCTAGAATTTCTTTTCAGTCCCATCATTTCATGTACATTGTGGAAAGGGATTGTTATTTGTGGACATCACAAAAAGGAAATTTATGTAATCCGATTGGAGGGGACATATCATCCCTACGAGTGATTATTGTTTTTATTTTGTTATAAATACATCACAATAAATTGTGTTTTATTTGGTTCCAAGTAGTAGGTTGTGGTTTAAGCATCATGTTAAAGGTTCTTTCCTGGATACTTCTTATTGCAGACTTCAGATGGATCACTTGTTAGAAGGTCAGCAGCTAGCATGCTTAGTGGAAAGAAGACTGTTCAAACAATTGTAAGTTCTATCTCCTCAATCCCTCTGGCCTGGGCTGTTTCTAACCAAAACCCGTGCAGAATAAAAGAGAAAAAAGGTGGAAAGTTGCTTACTCATGTAGACATTAGTCTTGTGTTATGTAACTTATGTGATTTGTTTGACATGATATGCAACACATCTTTGCTTGCTGATGCTCACTTGCCCTCTCCCTTTTCATTTTTCTTCTCTTGCTTTTTCCAGCCTGCTAATAAGAAAGCAGCATCTATGAAATCCGGTGTCAAAAAGAAAGGCGATGGAGGTGGTCAATCAAAAAGTTCCAAGGTTGTGGAGCCTGAAGATATTGAGGTAAATAGTCGATGCATCTCTCTTCATTCGTTAGTCATGGTGTTCTTTATTGGCGGCTTTATAGTAGATTTTTAATCAACTTTGTTTTACAGCCAGCAGAAATGAGTCTCGAAGAGATTGAAAATAAATTAGGCTCCCTTATTCAAGCAGATACAGTTGCGCAATTGAAGAGCACCATGTGGAAAGAGCGGCTTGAAGGTTTATATTTATAATTTGTTTTATTTATGGTTGAGTTTATTAAATTTGATTCTATAATCTAATATTTTTGGGCAATAAAAACTTGAAAGTCGTCTTGTTTCAACAAGTGTATGGGGGTTTGAAATTATGAAAGTTTTTTATATCAAGATTTGAAGTTTGAGTGCATTGTTCTTATTTGGATTGACAGCCTCAACCTTTTTAAGATAGAGATCCTCTTTTGGTTCTGAGCACCTCCTGTCAGTGCCTTTCATCTAATTCCACTCCTTGAATCCTATTTTTGGGAAACTTCTATTTATTTGTAGAAGATCGTGGTAGTCTTGAGATCTTTTATAGTTCACTGTTATATTTAGGGTGATGGTATCTGTAACCACTAAGGTGACATAGTCTCACTCCTTCAAGAGATCATTTCACGACACATTATTTGTAATATGTATGATTTTCAGCTTAACCAAAACCAAACTGAGCAGCTGAAAATCATCTTTTCTTTTAATATCCTTTGAAGACAGAAAGTTGGCTGAAGCCTCTGTTTGTCATAATTAAGTCGCAAGTCAGGCTAATGTGCCTTAGTTTTCCTGGCTTCCACATTTTATGACAATCATCAACTCATTAGAGTCGATTCTTCTCATGACCCATCATTTCTTAACCTATTTGATAGGTTTCCTTTGCATTCATACTTCTTATCTATCACGGTAAATGTATCAAGACAGTACTGTGCAATGAACTAATTTAAATTATTTTTGAAGATTTCAAAGTCCTAAAATCGTAAATTTCCTTCACATTGTAATGAACCACTACGATTATACTTCACAAATGTTTTCCCACTTCCTGTTGCAGCTATTATGTCATTTAAAGAGCAGGTGGAAGCACTGCAAGACCTTGATCCATCTGTCGAGATTTTGATACGTTTACTTTGTGTGGTTCCTGGCTGGAGTGAGAAAAATGTTCAGGCATGTAAAAATATTTCTTTCTGAATATCGTGTATTATCACCTTTACTTGAACAAATCTACTCATGTCATACATATAAGCAGGTCCAGCAACAGGTTATTGATGTTATTACACACATAGCTTCAACAGCATCGAAGTTTCCCAAGAAATGTGTAGTACTTTGCCTTTTAGGTCAGTTTTTCTGGTTCCTTCATTACTGCACTACCACATGTTGTTGCCTGTTGGTCCAGCGATCTTCCTTCTTTTTTTTTTTTGGCTCTTTACTTTATGTTTTTTATTTGTTATGTGAATCTTGCTTGTATCCAAAAGCTGGTAACTACCGATTGTGCGTGGCATTTTCTGAAATTGAAAGGCTCACATTGTGTCATTTTGTAATTTAGAGTTGAAGTTAACTTCTTTTGAGCTTTCTGGGATTCTGTATTTCTGAAGTTGATATGCCTTATTGACAGGTATAAGTGAAAGAGTTGCTGATATCAAGACTCGTGCTCAGGCCATGAAGTGCCTTACTTCTTTTTGTGAAGCCGTGGGTCCAGGGTTAATTTTTGAGAGAGTACGTGTTTTTGTATTTCAAAATATTTTTAGTACAAGCACTCGGCAATTGTCATGGATTTTAAGATGAACCAGTTATGCATTCCCACTCAATAGTCTGGAGTGCTGTGTTGGTGATTATTACTTTAAACAGAAAGTTCAAAATAAGCTCACTTTCTTTCCAATTCCAAACAAATTAGGAACAGATTAACTCTTGATCACATTCCAAAGTCCAACATGGGTCCCATCGTGGTAGTTAACCACCCAGGTGGAAGCCAAATTACATGACAGTTCTCGTTGTTTTCCTGCCCATTTAAGAACCTCAACATCACAGTTATTAACACTTGTTCAGAAACTTACAACCTGGGTTTCAGTAGTTATATTTGAAGAAATAATATTTGAGCTGAAACTAGGATATAGATATGAATGATGTTACTTCGCGACTTCTAAATCCTAATCTGTGTCAGCCCTGCATCACAACAGTTGATTCCCTTGGGTAGGGGATGGGGAGAAGTAACAATAGAGAAACTGTTGTCGGTTTAGGGAAAAGCTGTTGTCTTCATTCCTAAACAACATTTGGCTCTTGAAATCACAATAAAAGGAATGCAACAAGCAAAACCCTGCTCTTGAGTTGCAGGTGGGAGTTTGGGTTGTAGAGGCATTTCTGTGGCAAGGACGAATTTAAAGTCAGATACATCTGTCAACCTGGTTTCATTTGGTTGGCATCCGCAGCACAATTTCAGTTTCTTTTTCTTTTTTGTGTTTGTAGCTCTCATACAAGAGTGGCATTATTGGGATAATAATTTTACTTTCATAATAGGAAGTGACATTTAACATGAACAGTTACTGTGGGTATTTATAGGTGTATTTTCTTTCGATAGTGGCAAGGCGTGTTATTTCTTTGTTCATTTTTCACAACAGTCTTCCTCTCTTATTGACACTCTCTCTCTCTCTCTCTCTCTCTCTCTCTCTCTATATATATATATATATATATATATATCTCTATTTCAGCTGTATAAAATCATGAAAGAGCACAAGAATCCTAAGGTTCTCAGTGAAGGCATTCTGTGGATAGTTTCTGCAGTTGAAGATTTTGGGGTTTCATATCTGAAAATAAAGGTACTCGAGCTCCTTTGTGCAGCATTATTTTTCTGGTGTATGTCCCTTTAAATTTTTCCTACTACGGATTTACATGATCTTAGGTAAGATATTAGTACATAATCTTAGGGATGAGGTATCTTTGTTTGTTACAGGATTTAATTGACTTCTGCAAGGATATTGGTTTACAATCCAGTGCTGCTGCCACTAGAAATTCTACAATTAAACTTATTGGTGTTTTGCACAAATTTGTTGGTCCAGGTGACATATCCACTTTTTACTACGTCTGCTTGTATGACATAGACATTTATATGGTCTAAACACTGTCTTTTCAGATATTAAAGCATTCCTCTCAGATGTTAAACCCGCTCTTTTAAGTGCCCTTGATGCAGAGTATGAAAAAAATCCATTTGAGGTATCTCATTTAATATTAACATCCATCTCAATGAAATTTATTGCTTTGATGTTTAACATCGGTCTATTATCACCTGCAGGGTACATCTGCAGTTCCAAAGAAGACTGTGAAATTATCGAATTCTGCATCATCTTCGGCTGCTGGTGGGCTAGATGGTCTTCCACGTGAAGATATTAGTGAAAAGGTCACACCTACCTTGTTGAAGGGCCTGGAGTGTCCAGATTGGAAGGTATGTGTTTATGAGATTATCTTTGAGTCTAATTTGTTCAAACTCATATCAGTCACTCTTGACTTTACTCTTTTCATTCTAGACTCGCTTGGAATCCATTGAAACTGTGAATAAAATTCTGGAAGAGGCCAACAAACGTATTCAACCGACTGGAACTGGTATATTGTGATTCCCTAGACTAGTGGTCATTTTCATGATGTTTAGCTATATTTGTATCTTGATTTATATTTGGTTATTACTCCCAGTGGAGTTGTTTGGGGCTCTAAGAAACCGCCTACACGACAGTAACAAGAATCTAATTATGGCAACCTTATCTACTATTGGTAGTCTTGCATCTGCAATGGGTCCAGCAGTCGAGAAGTCAAGCAAGGTTCATTTTTTACAATGCAGTTCAATTTGTCTCTATCTTATCATCTCTCGTTAGACTTCAGCTAGATTTTCTCATTCTATTTTTCTGTGGTTTCTTGCAGGGCATTCTGTCAGACATCTTGAAATGCCTTAGTGACAATAAAAAACACATGAGAGAGTGCACTTTGATCACTTTAGACTCTTGGCTTGCCACTGTTCTTCTTGATAAAATGGTCAACACCAGTGCATTCTCATGTCTATCGTTTGCCTTTTATTTTTGTTTTGATGATATAACTAGAATTTCTCTTCTTTAGGTCCCTTACATTGCAGCTGCACTAACGGATGCTAAGCTAGGTGCGGAAGGGCGCCGGGATCTTTTTGATTGGTTATCAAGACAACTTGCTGGATTGGTAGATTTTTCTGATGCTATATATCTTCTAAAACCTTCTGCCTTTGCTATGACGGTATTTTTCTCATCATCTGTAAATATACATGGGTTTCTTTACTGTTCATCCTTTGCTTATGTTTCAATCACTTTTTACTGCTTCAATGTACATTTAGGATAAATCAGCGGATGTTCGTAAAGCTGCAGAAACTTGCTTTGGTGAAATTTTGAGGGTTTGTGGGCAGGAAATGGTGCGTTGGATACAACTTTTTCAATCTCTTCACGGTTGAATTTTATTTAATATTTAATACTGTCTCTTGTATTTCTCTCGTAGGTGACCAAAAATTTGAAAGATATACAAGGACCTGCTTTAGCTATTGTTGTTGAACGACTTAAACAACATGGAACCTTTCAAGGTATATTGTTTCTTCTCTCCCCTTTTCTCTGATCTACGTACTTTATTTATTGCTAATGCTGCTTGTTGGCTCACAGAAAATTTTGAATTGGGAAGAACAGTTTCAACAGGTCTCGCGTCCAAAAGCAGCTCAAAGATTGGAAAACCTAATGGTCACGGTGATCGTGGATCACGGCATGGAAGCAGAATTGCACCATCAGTATGTTTTCATTTGGTTGAATTGCTTGGTTGGAAGTATAACATGAATATTGATTGAAATTATGTCGGTTTAGAGAACTATTCCTGCAAAGGGCTCAAGGCAAGATACAGTTATGTCTGTTCAAGAAATCAACATAAAGTCGCAGGCTTTGCTAAATGTCAAGGATTCAAATAAGGTACATATCATTCTGTTATGTTATATGTAGCATCCACAACATAACTTACTGTCTTATGTATACTGCAGAATTGATCTTCTGAGTTTATTTGCACAGGATGATAGAGAGAGAATAATTGTTCGCAGATTCAAGTTTGAAGAGTTGCGCTTGGAACAGATACAAGATCTTGAGGTTTGAATTAATTGGGTGCTCGTTGAATGATGTTTTGTTGATCTTCCGATCATTAATTGGACTCTTTCAATTTCTTAAATTGATTTGCTGATAATTAAGGAATTTTGGTTCATTATTTAGGTTCTTGACTTATTTTGGTCCTCACTCATCAATAGTGTAGTAGAAGAGCATATCATAAATCAGGACCATATATACCCTACATTTCAATCTAAATTGATGCTATTAGTTCTTGTAACATGTAACATTGACTGTACATTTTAATCTCAACAAAAAATAAAAATCAGTTTATCTCATTTTTCCTTAAGTTGCATTTGACGCTGCTATCACTCTTTCGGACTAATGGATGATATTGCCGTAATTCCATTGTGTATTGCTACTTGGTTTGGTTTTCGATATGTTTCAATTTATTTATGACTTCCTAACAAATTGCATTATAAAGATAGTTGCTTAAGAAGAAAAATATCATATGATAGGCACTCTTGTCAGTTATAGGATCTGATGAAATTGGTTCATGAAAACACGATAAATGCAGATATTATTTTCTTTTTAGATGGATGAAATTTCAGTTATTCTTTTCTCATGAAATGTGGTTGTAAGTGTGACATTCGTATTTGCCACAGAATGACATTGCAAAGTATTTTAGAGAAGATTTGTATCGGAGGTTGTTAAACACTGACTTCAAGAAGCAAGTTGATGGGATTGAGATTCTGCAGAAGGTACTTTCACTATCAAGAGCATGTTATTCTGAATATGGGTATTCAGTGGGCTTCCTTAATTTTCCTTTTTTATGGCTTCCAGGCTCTTCCATCTATTGGAAAGGAAATAATTGAAGTTTTAGACATTCTCTTGAAGTGGTTTGTTTTGAGATTCTGTGAATCTAATACATCCTGTCTATTAAAGGTATAAAGCTATCCTTTCTTAACCATTGACACTTGAAAGATAATTACATGTACTCCTTCAATGCAGAATGCATGCCACCATTGGTATACTTGTCTTCTGTGGCATGATATCGTTGTATAGTTCTTTTAAATCAACTATCTGTCTTCTATAATTCAATTACATGTTAAGGTGTTTGTTTAGTTTTTTGAAAGCTAGCAATATTTTTGCAAATGAAATTTTTATTAATCCAGTAAACTAACGTAAAACATGACTGGTACGATGTTGATGTGAGATGAAGTGATTACTTGAATTGTTTTTGCTGTTTCACTTGGAAATAACTCCATTCATGTTTTTTAAAAACATTATAAAGGTGCTGGAATTTCTTCCTGAGCTTTTCGACGTGTTGAGGAATGAAGGCTACACTATGACTGAAGCAGAGGCATCTATTTTTCTTCCTTGCTTGATCGAGAAGGTATTAAAGATATTGCTGTTCCTATGGAGGTTCCCTTCATACTTCTGTATTGGTCATATGCCTGCAAATGAGGCAAATTATACAGAATATGCTCTCTAATTGATACTCGAGTTTTAAATTTAATTTATTTAATTTATGATTGCCAGTTCTGATATTGACTCCTGTATCTTGTTGCTTTTTTCATATTTATCTCCAAAAGTGATTGTTAACACTTTGTGACATCAAAGTATCTGTTTGAACTATAATTAATTTTGGGCTGCAGTCGGGACATAACATCGAAAAAGTACGAGAAAAAATGAGGGAATTGATGAAGCAAATAATCCTCACATATTCTGCAGCAAAGACTTTTCCATATATTTTAGAGGGTTTGCGTTCAAGAAACAATAGAGCTCGAATTGAGTGCGCCGATCTTGTTGGATTCTTGCTGGATAATCATGGTTCTGAGGTGTAATGTGAATTTTATATTATGTCCTTTTCCTTTATGAACAGTGTTTTTATGTTTTGGTTCCTTCTATTGTTTAGAGGTGCATATTTGTTTTTCTGTTCTTTCTACTCAGATAAGTGGGCAATTAAAATCCTTGCAAATCGTTGCTGGCTTAACAGCAGAGCGAGATGGTGAAACTAGGAAAGCTGCTTTAAATACTCTGGCTATTGGATATAAGATTCTTGGTGAGTTTTATCTTGACTACTGTGGATAAATGGTGCATTTTCATTTAGATTGTTAATGTGATATGTTTACAATGTCTTGATCTCTGGAAATTAAGGAAAAAGTATGGATATTTGAATCTTCATTTGTATGTGATGCTAGTGGAAAGAAATCAACCTCTATAATAAATATTTAAATTCGTGTCATCAGAAACTGGTCATCAACCCTTAACCATTAACATGGCATTATTCATTCTAATGCCATTACTTTAACTTTTCAATCTAATTTTGTGTTAGGTGATGACATTTGGAGATACGTTGGGAAGCTTACAGAGGCACAAAGAAGTATGTTAGATGATAGATTTAAGTGGAAGGTTAGTACGTACTTGTGCTTTCTCTCTTGCTAGTTGCCTTCTTTCTTTTTTCTCCAAATCATGTATGCGTATCTTGTTTGTCAGGCTCGTGAGATGGAGAAAAGAAAGGAAGGCCGTCCTGGTGAAGCTAGGACTGCTTTAAGGCGGTCAGTGAGGGATAATGGGTATGTTAAAGATTGGTATTCCTGATTGGTCCTGTTCATTGTTTTGTGGACTGTAGGAAAAGATGCGATGTTTTTGTTTCATGGTTGCCCGTGCCATTATAAATTGACTAACTGGAGATGGTTCTCTTGCAATCAAGATGACCCGTACAAAAGTGTTGTATGTGTTGTTGTGTTCTCTTTCATCATATATATCGCTTGACCAGACTAGTGATGTGTGCAGGGTCATGCTGTTGCTTTCCTTTTTGTTGACTTTTTCTCCCTTGGCAACATTTACTTAATACCTATCTGCAATCAAGTTTGATCTTTTTTTTTTTCTCTTTCTATTCTTCTACTGAGGTGTATTTGTTATATAGTTCGTGGTTTAAGCATTAATTTGCCTTTTGTGATCATACTATAGATTCTATTATTCGGAAAAACAGAACTAGCAGAAGAATAGATGAACGGCGTGTCACTAGTTTCTTAATCAGTCTGTCTGCTTGTAACGGTTTTCCCTTTTGAGCTCCCTTGATATTGGTCTTATGAAATGCAGGTTTGATCCTGCCGAGCAAAGTGGGGAAGTTTCAAGATCTACATCTGGCCCAATCTTCAATAGGTACTGGGTAATCTATTCCTCAAGCTGTTCACTATGTGCATATGTGCACGCACACTGCATGGACGCCTCTGGCCGAAGTACATTATTAATCTAATGTGTGTTTTGCTTGCTAATTTTTTAGTTCTAGGGAGAATTATGGCCATTCTGAATTTCAGATGGAGAGACATCCTATGCCACAAACATATTCTGGGCCTGTTGGTCCAGCTGACTGGAATGAAGCTCTTGATATTTTATCACATGGTTCTCCTGAGCAGGTTTGCTTTTAAAACCTCAGTTTTTGAACGTTCAGATTTGCAAAGAAACGAAAAAAAATGCTTTATTGGGTGTTTATCATGATAAACATTGTTAGCTGCAGTCTGTTGAAGGAATGAAGGTTGTGTGCCATGAATTGGCACAAGCGATCATGGATCCTGAAAGCAGTGGAATGGATGACATTGTGAAAGATGCTGATAAACTTGTTTCATGCCTGGCAAATAAGGCAATTGCTACTTTAATTCCTCATTTTAAAAGGCCATTTATGTTGTGTTTAGATGGCAATGCTTATATGCTCATAGCAAACTTTTGCTTCAGGTAGCCAAGACATTTGACTTTAGTCTAACTGGCGCATCTTCAAGGTCTTGTAAATATGTTCTCAACACTCTCATGCAGGTACATCCATCCTCTTTGTGTCGATTCCTTCCCGATAATTTTCATTACATATATATTGGATAAAGAAACTTGGACTGCCACATGAATTGAAACATATTAAAGATTGCGAACTAAAAATGTGAAATTTGTTTCTTTTCTCCCTCAGTTTAACGGATCAACCTACATAAATGGGGTTGTTGAAATTTTGATCTTTCTGGTGCAGACATTTCAGAACAATAGAATCGCTCATGCTGTCAAAGAGAGTACACTTGATGGTCTAATTACGGAGCTATTGCTTTGGCTTTTGGATGAAAGGGTTCCTCAGATGGATGATGGCAGTCAACTTTTGAGAGCTCTAAATGTTTTGATGCTTAAAATTCTGGTACATTTGTTTTCTGATTCATCTCAGTGTTTCTGTGTGTGAATACTTGTGTTTAATTTTGGAGATACTAATGTTTTTCCCCTTCGCCTGACTGGTGATTCTGAATTCAGGATAATGCCGACCGGACTTCATCATTTGTTGTGCTCATAAATCTTTTACGTCCTATTGACCCGTCAAGGTGGCCATCTCCTGTAGCGAATGAGTCTCTAACCTTGAGAAATCAGAAATTTTTGGATTTGGTCGTCAAATGTTTGATCAAACTTACTAAGGTGGTCCCTTTTCTTTCCCTTTCTCGTGAAACTTGGTGGCTTCTGCCTTCTCTCACACATTTCTAATCTTACAGAAACGTGTTGCGACTTTCATTTGAAGTAATATTTTAAATGTACATTGATTGTTGATTAACAGTACTTGCATGTGACAGGTTCTCCAAAATACCATATATGATGTTGATCTTGATCGTATCCTTCAAAGTATCCATATATACCTACAAGAATTAGGAATGGAAGAAATACGAAGGAGGTACCTCTTAAACATTTAAAAATAAATGATAGGATTTTGTTCCTTGTTTAATGAGACACCTGTTGAGTGCGCTTCTGATTAATTTCACTGTGTACTAATTAAATGTTTTAACTGCCCACTACCAACATCTTTTAAATTAACACAGAGCGGGAGCCGATGACAAACCACTTCGCATGGTGAAAACTGTTCTGCACGAGCTTGTTAAGCTTCGTGGAACTGCCATAAAGGGTCATCTTTCCATGGTTCCAATAGACATGCAACCGCAGCCCATTATTCTTGCCTACATTGATCTTAATCTTCAGGTACTTGTGGCAAACTCTTGATAATATGCTGTTTCCACAAGTCATTTTTTTCTCATCGTGATCATCTTCAAACAAATTGAGTAGACCTTGGCAGCTGCAAGAATGTTGACCCCTTCTGGCACTGCTGGACAAACTCGCTGGGGTGATTCGGCGGCCAACAGTCCAGCACCTGCAACGCATTCTGCAGATGCTCAATTAAAGGTATGTATGCTGTCTTTAGCTCTTTTATTTGAATGGTAAATTTGTCCTATCTAATTGAGTTTCTTTTATCCATGTCCTATCCTTGTGTTACCCATGCTTTCTCAAATAAATTTTGTGGTGGCGTTTGAATCTTACAGCAAGAATTGGCTGCAATATTTAAGAAAATTGGTGACAAGCAAACTTGCACAATTGGTCTCTATGAACTCTATCGAATTACACAGTTATATCCTCAGGTAAGTTCCATATATTACGTTCATCCAATAAGATTGAGCATGTTATCTCTATTAAAATATGTTGGAGTTTGTATTTTAGAACCTGCACATTTATCAAATATTATTTTCTAAATCTGGTTTCAGGTTGATATATTTGCTCAGCTGCAAAATGCTAGTGAGGCATTCAGAACATACATTAGAGATGGTTTAGCACAGGTCTGGATCTAATTTAATGGGTACGTAGTTGAAGTTATGAAGGAAACACTTTCTCAAGTAGTTATTAACTTCTATTGCAGATGGAGAAAAATGCAGCCTCAGGAAGGACCCCTTCGAGTGTACCTCTGTCGACTCCTCCACCAGCAACACTCGACCTCTCTCCAAAATATGGCCCTATAACACCTGTAAATACAAATCTGTTGAATGATTCAAGAAATCTGAATACTAAAGTTGAACCTACAAACTTCAATTTACCACCATCTTATGCTGAAGAAGATAGGCCTGCCAATACCATCTCTGCAACAGGTCCTTTGCCAGATCAATCAGGTTTACAGCAGAATTTGGGGGAACTAAGAAGTGACAGGTTACTATCTGGAGGTTAGTTAACCTGCAAATTGTTAGTGCATGTTTCGTATATAGTATTGACTGAACTGAATAGTATAGTGGACAAGATTTTAACTACTTTTTCTTCCTTAATAGTGACCATTGCTATCCAATCCTCCCCACCAAACATGCAATTATTGTCCTTGTTGCTTGTGTTTTGTGGGTGTTTTGTGGGGAATATTTAACTTACGGATTCACTTCCTCTGCAGTTTCAAGCGGTACATTAGATGCTATTAGGGAAAGGATGAAGAGCATCCAATTAGCAGCGGCTGCAGTAAATCCAGATACTAGAAGTAGGCCATTGGTACCTATGAATGGGAATGTAACCCACGGACTTTCTGGTCATCCTTCTGTCACAGAAGGTGTTGGTACTGAGAACCCTATGCATGGTGGGATCCTTCCCATGGACGAGAAGGCTCTATCTGGCCTTCAGGCTCGTATGGAAAGGTTAAAAACTGGGTCACTCGAGGAGGCGAGTCTCGTATGGAAGGGTTAAAAACTGGGTCACTTGACCTTCTGTAGGACGGGATCTGAGTTGATTCTTTATGCATCCTGGGAAATTATTTCATATGATGCTAATCTTGTAATTTGGGAGAAACAACGGGGTGCATGCATTGAGCATTCTTGCCTCCAGGCTACTCACACCATCTTGCGTAATTTTTTGGATGATAGCAAATGCAGAACTTGTTTGCTGGAATATTGCTGCAGAGTTTGTGAGCTTTGTGATATAGGCAATGTGGCAAAAAATTATTATGTTCATCAATGTTAGTTGTAAATTGTAGTCGTAACTTTGATAAGTGTGCCGTATATTCGATCTCATGCAAGAGCTGTTTAATATTTTCATTCGTAGTAACAATTCTGAACTATGCTAGTTTTTTGTTTTTTCGACATTCAGAACAGATGTTAAAATGCTAGTTTTATCTTCAAATTGCATTTTTACCTGCTCATATATATTCATCTTCTGTCTTGGACTTTACAGTTGATCAGAAATTCCACAAAGCTCAAGATGGGAATTTATTCGGCAGTGTAACCTTCCCATATTTATTATTTGTACCCAAAATAAACTTGCATGTAATCCTTGGCTTTGTTCGTTTAATGTTGCAACTTGTATAACAAAGTGAAATGAACTTTAGGAGATATCTAATTTGTGGTAACATCCTCCTCTTGTTAAACAATCGGAGTAAATTTTTTATTTTTCCTGAGTAATGCTGTTTGTACATAAAGGTATATATCTTTTTGAAAGGGTTGTTGTGTACATCATTATGTACAAATAACGTTACTCCTATTATTTTGAGAGATGAAAAAAAAAGTTAAAATTTTATATGCGTTGTGCATTATCTGGTTGGTTGGTAAGTCCATCGGTCGAGACGTTGTACATTTAGCAGGAGAAGATTTAGCCCTTTTTAACTCATTGGAATCGAATTAGATACCAAAAAAACAGTGTCAATTTAAATACTTAAATCTCTCTGCAAAGGAGGTGATCGTCAGATTGTGAGGTCTAGGGAATCACCCTGTGGTTTGACTGTGCATGTTCAGACCTAGCCTGGCCACTTGTGTTGTTACGTTTTCCATCGATTTCTAAGGTGGGTCAAAAACAATTTCTGAACAAGGTCAAGGATGAATCGAAATGAAAATTTTAATTGATTCTACCTTCTATTTTTTAACGAATCTATCTTTTTTTTTTTTTTCTGGAAGTTGGTTACAAAACATTTGCTCGACATTCTTTGAGCCTTCTTAGGTTAGTACAGCACAAAAGGTTACCGTATCTACAAGTGCTAATTGCCTCTTATAATGTCAACAAATTTAGCAAAGGTCAAAATCACTTAAAATGAAGTAACCATGAAATCCCTTAAATTATTCCCTTGAAATATGTACTCAGTGGTAGGTATAGGATACAATTTCATAACCACACAATCTTAAAGCGAGACTGTTCGTTTTATTGCTAATAAGAATGCTTAGGAAGCAAACAAAACCAATGTCAATATATTTTATGCATCTTTATCTACACAAATTACTTGGTACACATATCCACAAGAATCTTTCAACATCCAGTCTTCTCTACCCAGCTGGAGGATGCCCCATTCCTCTCTTACATACCTTTCAAAATCCATCTATCCCCCCAAGTAAAAAACAAGTGATATCGAACAATGTCAAGAAAAAANCAAGAATCTTTCAACATCCAGTCTTCTCTACCCAGCTGGAGGATGCCCCATTCCTCTCTTACATACCTTTCAAAATCCATCTATCCCCCCAAGTAAAAAACAAGTGATATCGAACAATGTCAAGAAAAAAAAAGTTAAAAATTTTGTTTATTATACTGTCTAGTATTTTCCGTACTTGATACTAATAGAAAATACAATATATATTTATGGCAACTTGGACAACTTTACAGAATTCTTGCATCAATAGAAAGAGGGAAATAGAAATAAACACAAAATGGACACGAAATATGGCATGAGCTGATGATAAAAGAACAGCTTCAAACAATACATCTATGATAGTTACACATTGACAGCAACATGTGGACATGATACGCGGCAAGTGACTCGGTGACATATTTGGCAAAGTGGATCGAATAGTATTAATTAAAAAATCAAATAACTAAAATCTTATCCATTAGTACTGCAAACTAAATATGCGTCCATGATTAGGGTAATTAATTACCAGAAAGAGACCATGGAACTCGAACGAATTCTTAAGGTTCGATCTCTGTATCATCCCATGACAAATTGGTAAGATCGGATGAAGTTAATAAATCAATATCACTCCAATTATTCCAGTAGTAATTGGGCACGTCCATGGCACCCTCTGTACTTGGACCTCCCCATGGAAATTCTATGACAGTACTGCTTGTGCTCGGATTGACTGTTGTAATTGTTGATTCCTCCACCGTGTCCAGGCGGTTTCCGGAGAATTCATACGTGTTTAAAGATTGAAAAGAGGTGGGGATTAATAAAGATGATGAATCGATGTCAAAAGTGTTTAAACTTGAGAACTGAAAATCTGGGTTTTGATTCTTAGGTGCTGATCCGTTGTTTCCGTTGAAAGCACCAAAAGGAAGGATAGTGGAGGTGGTGGGATTGCTGGCGGCTGCGCAGCCGCCTTTGGTGGTAGAACTTGCGTTTGATGTCTTGAGCCGTTTGTTTTTCCGGCCACCGCCGGCAGGCACATTACGTAGAGTGCCACCTTTAGTCCAGTGCCTCTTACAAGCTTTACAAAAATGGCGAGGCTGTGATTTATTGTAATTGTTGTAATAACAGAACTTTGTGTTCGTTGAGTCACACCTTGGACACTTCAAAGGCTCTAATTGTTGGTGGCTCCTCCGGGTAGGTGGCGGCGGTTTTGGCAGCTCCGCCCCGTCTGATTGCAGCAAAGTTTGGGTCCAGGTACTTGCACCCATTACAGAATCCAAAAAATAAACAAGATTGATATATAATAAAACTCTTGCCTTTCGGATCAAACTAAGAAGTACGAGGAGAATTTAATTCTAAGAGATTGAGCGATGTTTTAATGTTTGTGAGGAGAAGCAAGAATTTATGTCTGAGACCTCTCTCTCTCTCTATGCATAGGCTATATAACCTATATGTATCTATGTGTAAAAACACTAAAACAGTGAGAATCAATCAAGTTTGGTTGTATGGTCCAGATAGTGTAATTGATACAAGCGTGGTGCTGTCTTGGTGTCAATTATATAAAATAATTATGCCACTTTTGTTCCCTCTTTTTAATTATCATTATATTAATGTATAGTCCATGGAAAAATTTCTAAGTGTGATTTAATGGGCGGGGTCATAATTTATTTATATGTAACGCGTGCAAACCTACACATGATTTGTGTTATAGAACTTGGTTGTTTGATAAAATCTCTATTTTCACGTAGATTAAAATCAAAATTTTGATAAAAACAGATGAAATATGTATTTAAAAAGTTGTGGATCCCATAAAATGCATGGTAAAAATAAATTATTCACCTTGACTCTAAATTTTTAGTAGATTTTAATCTTCACCACAGTGAAATATATTGTCGAAAAGTTGATAAAAATTATAAGGTATCATGAAATGTGTAAATAAAATTAATTGATCATTACGATCTCAACTTTTTAATAAATTTTTAAACTTGCTAAAATATATATTCTTGGAAATATTCTCCTGCCCACGGTGGGCAGAATAAGACTGCCCACCTGCTGATGTGGCAAGAGAACCCAACATTGGGTTCTCTCCAAATGTGAGAACTCAACGTTGGGTTCTCTCCGAGTGGGCATTATTTTAGTGGTAGATATCATCAAACAATTGCCTCAACAGTAATTTGATGTTGAAAGTTGCCACTTGCCATAATAGAAGTGGATCTTACGCTGAAATTGACATTCAACAATGGCTAGAATAAATACACTATTAAATGTTAATTCATAAAAAAAATTATATAACGACTTTTTTAAATAATTTTTTTTTCGAGACAATGATCGGCCAATGAAATGACAAGCACACTGTAAAATATTAAATGCACTTTTATGACCTCAAAATAACAAGAGTCAAAGTTCATGTGAATTTTATTGTTAACAAAGAAACAACTTGGATCGCCATCTTATAAGTTTCCCAAAATATCCCTCAATAATAGAAGATGTGGGCACATGATCATAGAGATTTGCTTAGAAATAGTCACCCTTGAAAAGGCATGTAATAATTCATTCATCGAGCGCTTTTGAACTAAAGATGCACGTAAATAAATGATAACGTCAGTTTTTGAAAAATAAAAAACGAGGGCCAAAATCCTATACTTGGTGGGATGAGAACTAGCATTAGAAAAAATAGCCTAAGTTAAGGTTCGATTCAACATTGTTGTTATTATGTCTCTTCTCCTCTCTCAAGCTACTGAGAAAAAGGATTCGGGTAGCTGTGAATCGTGATTGTAATTTCAACGGTCCATGCAAGACTTGAATAGACATGCGGTCCAAAATATTCGATCGGAATTTGCATCGGCCGGAAGGTGGAAGCCACCGTTGCGACTTGCTAATGTGAAGCCAATCCAAGAATGGGAGTACTACTACGGTCTGATATTCGTTTGTGCCTTGTATTTTTGTGGATGCATTTATGTTTGGTCGGTGTAATGTCTGGTATTGATGGAAGGAAGTCCTAATAGAGTTAAAAGAAGAAATTGTTAGGTAGTATACCATATGGTCAAGTGATTCTAGGGTAAATTCCAGTTGTCAACACGCGATTCCTTGCGATTGAAGATTGTGATCATCCTATGGGCCAATCTATGTCATATATTACATGTTAAGCACATGATTTTCAACTTGGTGTGTTCATCGGCTTACAACATGTTTGGGTGTGTTTTTTTAGGGAGAAGCCACATGTTGGCTTCTTTTGTAGAAAGAAGTCAAGTAAAGATGGTAAGCCAAACATGCTCATTTGGAGTTGTCATGTAATGTTATACCTTAACGTGTTGGTATTGTATAGACTATTAAACAATAATGTACGTGTCTATGAACTTACACTTCACCTAGTCACTTTCATTCACCGTCACATGTCAATTTCTTGAATTTGAGAGATATGCGAGAGAGGTATTGGACCATGCTCTATGTAGGTTGTGAGGATGATGGTCAGCCTCATACATTATCATTAGTTGTTATACTTGTGTTGCGCTTAGAGCAATGGCCAAGGAGCGGCGAGTGAAGTTGAAATCATTTTCTTCGTCCGGTGCATCATCTCATTGGCGAGGTCAATGATAATGTGAAGATGGGTCATCATAGCTAAGTTTCTGCTTCGTTGATGGTGTAGTTGGACAAATAGGCTTCTCGGCTTGACTTGTATTTCTGTTTTGGTGCAAGGTGGTGGCTCCACCTCAAAGTCATTGAGCTGGTTGGGGTTGGACTAATCTTCTCAACTAAATCATACTCGAACCACGTGATCATTAAGCGGACAGAGACATAATTGAAATGGTGTTATAACCTCGTTTCTTCTTTAATTGCATCATATCATATGTGTATAAATACAAAAGACTAACACATTAAATCATATAAAGAATTAAATGTTTTATCTATCTTATCTAATGTAACGTATCAAGCATATTTAAATATTTAGAGCCGCCCTTGTACCGGGTCAGGGCCCCCACATTTTTTTATTCAATTTTTTATTCATTTGGGGTCGGCTCATGTGAGAGTGTGTCAATTTTTTTGTCAAATTTTTTTTTGTACAAGTAGCTTTTTTCAAATATTTATGACGTGGGATCGTTTGTTTTGTTGAATATGATATAAGAAGGACAAATCAATCCAATAAATGTCACATCGATTGTCATTAGTCATTTCTTGAATTCCTTGGAACGGTGCATGATACGTCTAGCACGTAGCATATGAATTTAGAGTAGCCATATAGGTGCCTCAAGAGTCGGCATCATAGTCACCACTACAATCATTATGTATACAAAACAATTTCATGAAAAGATGTCTTCATGGATTTATATGTAAAAGGAAATTCACATATGTCATGTCGAAAAGGTTATCAAGCAATGAATCGAATGACAATAATGTCGTTCTTAATCGATACATAAGCCTCTATCACCATTGTCACGTAAATTTTGGTACTAGCTAATTGAAACATAAAGAATGAATATCGAATGGTCATTTTATTCTACAAAAAGGTCAATAAGCATGAGACAAAGTAAGTGCCAAATATCATATAATTGAAAGAAACCTACCTCAATACAATTGGTATATATGCAAATTAAGTGTCAATTTTTAGAAATAATATTATCAAGAATTATGAAGTGGTGATATGTCATAACAAAATATTAATAATTTTACTTAAAAATAAATAAAAATATTACTATCCTAAAGTAAATCCAATCACAAATTAAATTTCCTTCGTACTAATACCATTAAAAATATCAAATTGGTCAAGATTCCAAATCCTAACTAAGACATTTCACAATATAAAAAAATAAAAAATAAAAATCGGGTTGGTGGGGGTGGGGTGGGCTGGGCTGAGTAAAGTGGCTTTTAGTATTATATATAGATCATGCTACAAGTACATAATCATTTACATAATACATTACATAATTGACACGTG
>CAIGRT010170476.1:0-10364 GCA_903798405.1 Fraxinus platypoda | reverse complement strand
AAAATTCTACGTAAATTCCTCTTGTAACTTGGTAACATATAACTTTCAATTTTCTCACACACACTTTGTTTTGATATATTCCTCCTCCAAATAATGCCTACCGACTTCTTAAGTAACAAACAAGCTACTTGTCAAATGAAAAATTGATTGGTATATTTACTAAACAAAATGAATCACTAGTTGTATACAAAAACCAAGACGCAATCATTTCTTTCTTTATACATGATGTTGTTTTTTACTGGCAACAACTTTAATCAAAAGGCACGTCTGATGGAGGCTCAATGGGATTAGCCTACCTAATTCAAGGTACATCTATCTATATATAAAAGCCTTCACCATTTCTGTTTTAGCTGAAGTATGTTTCAGTTGTCTAACTCGTCTAATCTCTCGTCGTCCTGTCAAAACTTTGCTGCTCGAGGAAAACCCAATAAGGATTTCGACATGAAGCATTTGATGGCATCATATGAAGACACAAAAGAAGAGAGTTACAGAAGCGTTCAGAGAATTGTGAAGATATGGATAGTCTGCTTGGGATCATTTTCATTAAGTATGGTGGGTGGGCTAATATTGGCTTGGTGGGAGTTTTATTATCATCCTACAAATGATCAGCAGTGGATGGTGCCTATAGGTCTCATTCTGTTTGTTACACCACTCATAGTTTGGTTATCAGTCTTTATATCAGATATTTGCAACTCCTGCCCAAACTCTTTGGATAGTTCACCGGAGAAGCCATTTCACGACCCCGAGAGATGATCAAGCGATTCTTTATTCAGGCAGCATTCCTTTCCTGTAGGCTTCTCCCGGGGAGGAGCAGTGGTACAACCATTCACTGCATGTCTAGCAGCTCTAAACTTTCTGCTTTATTGTGGGACCAAAATACTTGTAAATGATACCGATAATATTATATGTCAACTTGAATAACATAAGCATGATTTAAAATGAGTAAACTAGCAGATCTACAAAATCAAAAGTGGAATGCAATGGTGTTAAGGAGAAGATATGCAAGACCAAAATGTCACCTTCACCAGTAAGCATGTATTTTAGTGTTTGCAAACTACTCAAATAGAACTATAATACAATTCATATACGGGGCCTTCAATCTTTGTATCATTCATTTAACAGGGCTTCTATTTTACGCAAAGAGACGGCATAAGGCTGCTATCACAAGATGCAGGCAGCTCGGGGAAGAAATATCGAATGCATCAGATTCAATAATCTGCACACCATTTATAGCATAAATGATTTGAAAGCTACCTTTAAGATAAAGGGCAAATTGTTTTCTATCGTGTGTACATTCATGAACAACAACAATCAAAAGATGGCATATTTATAAAATTTATGGGATCAATTACAAACTGAGTACATGAGATATATCCTTGTGCATAAATGTGTTTCTTGTAAATGCTTCAACTCTATACATACAAGGACAAACATCCAAGAACCAAGATCTTATCAATTTTAAAATGTACACAAACGAATTAGAAAACAAGCCGCTATGAAAATTAATGCTACATATCCACTAAAGGAAATAACAGATATACTTCAGAATGAAACCAAAAGGTGACCAATATTCCTCATGCTTCAATATCTGAGCGCGTAGGAAAATCTAGGCCATGTAGTGCAGGCATTTTCTCCAAATCTTCCTTTGCAAACAGTGGGAAGAACCAAAATAACTTTCTAGTGCCGAAAACCTTAATAAAGAAAAAGAATAAATCAGAAGTGCAGAAAGGTTTCAACAGAATAGAGAATCTTTAACCTAATTGACTATAACTAAAATTCTGATAAGCATCCAGATCGAAAGGAACTGAAATGCAGATAACTTCTCAGAAGTACTTTTGCAACAAACTATGCAAATGAGAAAAGATATAAACATATGAAGAACAAGAAGATAAGAACTTGCCATTTATGTGGTTCATTCAATGGCCAAAAGACAATGAATCATTTAAGAAGAGATTACAATTTTTCATACTGTCTTGTCCAAATTCTTTAGACATAATTCCCTTTATTACAATGAGAAAATCACTCATAAAGAAACTATTACTACAACCTTCTCCTAAGTGCATCAGATCGAGTCCATGCACAACAAAAATGGATCCGGCTCAAATCACTGGGACGCACCCACTGCCCCTAGAGCTTTGTTTGATAATTTTAGACTGGGCTCAACTTCTGAAATTAAAGCTCACTTTTATCCATTTAGAAACCATGCAAAACTTTACCCGGGCTGTGCCATGGTTTGGGCCAAATACAAGATTAGTAATCGAATATCTATTTTATAAGGGATTATCCATGAAGTCAGGATACAAATCCTATTGATATGTTTCCTTTCTGCAATATTTTCAACTTAGCTCTTGTTTAGCCCCATTTTTCCAAAAAATCATTTTTTCAAAATTCATTTTCAACTACACATTCTTCAATAAAATAATTTTACACGTACATCAAAAACTTTTCCTTACGTTTTAACCACACATTCTCCAAAAAAATCACTATTCAAAAATACATTTTTCCCCAAAATAGGGCTCAAACAAGGGCTTAATAACATTAAAAAGCTTCAATCTATTTCTTTTGACACCATTAAAGAGATTTTCCTTTTTGCTATTTCTCAAATTTAATCTTTTCAGTAACTATACACTTTTGTTGAGTTTGATATCAGCATTGAAAGAGTTTCAATAATTTTTACCTGCTCAAAGTTTGTTTTCCATCCTAAGTCGTACTTCCACCGAACAGCTCTTTTTTTCTCATAAACCTGAAATATCAGACACAGAAAGACCATACATCAAGAACACCAGTGCAACTCGGAGGGCTACATGCTGCATCATAAATTTAAGAATTCTATTCATCAAATAGATAAACCATGCTATTTTAATGTGGGTTTACCTCCACTGAAGTTGTGTTGCTCAAAAGAAGAGATGCATGCATAATTACGAAACAGAGAAGACTCAGCGCAAAAGCTAAATTCAGAACTGCATCAAGTTACAGAATCTGTAAGAAACACAAAAATGATGAGGATGTAACTACAGCATATGGATATGAAGATCATTGATGCAAAGGAGGAGAAATTACCAAAGGCTAGGAAAGTGACAGCAAGTTGGCCAGGTGAAGTGAAACGATGACTGGCATGCTTAAAAAAATTTATGAAATTGGGTAGCAGCACAAGAGTATCCATCGTTGTCTCCAGAAAAGTATAAAGCTAAAAGAACATTTTAATAGTCAACTCATATATATATATAGAAAAGAGACAGAAAGAAGTTATCATGGTCATGTGAAGTTTTTACTAAAGTAACCTTGAGAGAACAATTGATATAATGACTAATGCAACTAAAGCAAAGCAAAGCAAAGCAAAGTCTATATGATGTGAAATGGCAATGGCTCAGTTTGATATAACTTCCAAATGCTCATATATATGTGGAAAAGCAGATAGAGTAAAACTTGGAAGGAATTTTCTGAGGTATCAAAATAAATGGAAATAATGGTAAAATTATCTTTGACCATGTGAAGCTCAACAGTACACAACCTTTAATGCATTTTTGGAAGAGAAAAAAACTTCAATTAAAATTTAATTCAAATGTGCAAGGTTCATCTGGACTATCTAACATTGTAAATTCTAAAAAGCAAACAAATATTGGTGGGAATCGGAACCAAAACACTTCATCTTTTAATAAAGTTCCAAGAAATGTGTTTCTTTATATAGAATTCACATAATGAAGCAAGATGTCACTGTAATGAAATTCAAAGGATTCAAATAACCATTCCCAAGGTTTTCTAGACTTTTTATAGAGCCTCGAATAGATATAATTGAAAGCATTAAGTACATTTCTCAACCTAAAGATCAGAGCCAATAATAGAAATGCTACTTTTCTCCTTATGTTGAAGTGAAATGAATCTGTTAGAACCCATATTAATGCAGAAAGTCAATGGAAATTTGTATGAAAAAATTGAATGAATAAATTAGTTATTGTATGTATTTGCTGAATAAACTAACGGAAACAAAAGAAATGACAAGGCAAGCATCGCTAAAAAGCTTCCTTGTTAGAAGTTTCGTATCCATGTACAAAGATTATACATAATTGAAAATGGGCAATAATACTATTCTCACCACAAAAAGAAGAAAGAACTTGTAGTTGCAAGCCCCAACACAATTCACAACCCATATGCAGTGGTGATCCATCTTAAGAACACATCGTTGGCCTGAAAAAAAGACATGCTTACAGTGTTAGCAGATAATCATCAATTCATCATCTTTACGATGTAGGAACAGCAGAGAGCTTGATAATGCTCCAAGATTTTGACTGCTTTCATAGGGACATAATTATAAGTTCATCTCATGATATGTTATATCAAATAATTTTGTCAATCTCCCCTTATCAAATAATTTCATCTCATGATATGTTACAAATAATTTTGTCTTATTTGTAAAAGAATTGTTCTTCATCAATCTCCCCTACTTAAAATCATTTTCGAGTTGGGTTGAAGAAGAGAATATTAATCAATCACTCCAAAATTTCTACATTACTTGTGAGGATTCAAACCTAGCTTGGACGAGGAAAATCTTTAGCCACGTGTTTCCATGTTCTGGACTCAATGAAGCAACCAACATTCATAGAAAAATCTGCAAATTTTAAAGCAACGTCTTCGTACTTATCCATCTTTCATTCCAAATATTAGACCAAGGTTGGTAATTTTGCAATTCTCCGATCGTTGTCGTGAGGATGCATGTTACTACACCATTGGTGGCAATCAGTCAAGGGAAAAATCTTACTCCGATACCAATTTTGGTGTGAAAGAAAAGAAGACAAGAATAAAGTTGATCCAACTCGAAAATTTGTAAAGAATAATTTTATTGTAAAGAAGTGGTCATGGAAAAATTACAAAATTTTTGTTTATATAGGCAAAATAATCTCCAAATCCTAATAGCTTATGATAAATAATTAAAAACCTAAAAGAAAAAGTAATAAAAACCTAAAAGAATAAAAGTCCAAATTTAAACAAGAAATAAAATCCTATTACAACAAGAAATAAGTTAGTGTCTTAGTTGTAAATAGACTGCCCTACATCAATAACAATTATATCAGCGTTTAGCAGTTAAGAGCAACAAAGAGAACAATAAAGAAGATAATTAGAAACCAGAAAGGAGAATGAACTACTTGAGCGTTTTCAAAGCCTAAATAAATGAATATATAAAGGTGAAAAGCTTACAGACAGAGCAATGGTGACAGCGTGGTGGTTTGCTATTTTGGCATCGACTACAATAGCCTATTTCTGGTCTTCTTTCCGTACCATCTGAAGAGGATGGCATGGTCGTCGAATCAGCAAGTGCTCTAGAATCATAACATATCATCGAATTTCCTTCTACCGTTTGCTCTGATGACATTTTCCAGTTTGCAGGAACAACACCAGGGTCCCGAAGGACAACCATGAAATAACTCCATGTTAACAATACAAGCTGCAAAGTTGATCAACAATCTTAGAGAAGCTTGTAAACAATAATTATCAAAGTAAAAACTGAAGCTCCTACGAGTTACACTCGTAAAGGAAGTTTCCTGATGATTATGTTCCCAAGACCAAAGAGATGGTTACAATTTAGAGTAAAAATAGCATTATGTATCTTCTCCAACAACATTTTTACTCGTAACATATATTCTTTCCACAAAACGAACTGACTGTTTTCCTATTATCAAGATCAGCAGAGCATCATATTATTAGAGTACTAATATCATGAATCCTGTCCAAAAGAGTCCTAAAAGAAGTTAAGACCCTTCTATAACTGGGTTAGTACTGGGGCCTAAACTTTTACACTTCAAATGTTCGACAACACCAACATACATACCTTACATAAAACTGGAATTGAATCCAACTAAACTAGCTCATAATTTATTAATAAATATGGCATGTCACTTATTCATGGAAAAACTCATACGAATTTTCAAAAGAAAAACTGTTATTCTTGTTCCCAATTTAACCTCTAGGGCTCCATTCCTGCTCTTTGTACATTAGGGTGAACCAAAGGTTTCAAAGCTTATTCAGTGCTAACAAACTACAATATAAGAATTACCCTTTATTTTGTCTAATCATCTCACAATTCTCTCTCTCTCTCTCTCTGACACACAGACTAAAGTTACCCCTCAAATACTACCACTATGGAAGTTTCAAACAAATTCAACAGACACCACTGCACCAGGCCACTGGAGTCCTTAACCAGAATTCGCTCTCGATAGAGTAGATTTTGTGGGAACATATGTGTTAACTTTCACGTGAAGAAGAAAAAACAGAAAAAATAAAGATTTAAAAAAATTGAAAATACATCATCCATTCTGAAATGGTATTGTTTAAAATGTTAACATTTGGCAAGTGGAAGTCTCTTCGGCAAAAACACAAATTCTAATCGACCCACAAATACTATCCACTGATGACCACTCGTTTCTATCTATTTATAAATTAAATTGTTTATAAATTCCTTCCAAACTGAGTATAAATGCGATTCCATGGGAAAAAAATGAATATTTAAGAAAAAATTATCGCTCTGCTGATGGAGTAGATTTTTGTGATAACATTCCGTTTCTCAATCTACATGAATAAGTTCATGAGCCATTCCAAAATCTAGACTCGGGGAGAGAGAACAGCCTGACAAATTGAGCCCCTAATTACCACTTCCTTCTTTATTCCAATTGACAGTATATAAATAATGAACACTCAGCAGTTCATTCTTTAAAGACTTTCACTTTTTTAACATAAAATGAAACAGGGTTCACCAACAAATAACCTTAGAAGTTCAAGAATCAAATGAAGAAGGCAGAGTAAAAACGTAGTAGACATAAAGAGGAACAAATCGAAATTACCAGAAGATGAAAAACAGCAATGATTGTGAAAGACAAGAAGGAGTTTGCACCACCGTCGAGGAGGTGTGGACCCCAGGTAAGGACAACGACAGCATAATAGGAGACGGCAATTATAGAAAATACGAGGAAGATCATGAAATATCCGAGGAACTTGAACCCGGAGCATAACCTGAATGGGTTCAGATCCATCCCGGGATAGGACAACCTAATCCTGCTTGAGGGAAGGAGTAAATTGGATGACCTTCGGATTGAACGAGGTGGGAATAGCCGTTTCAAAATGTCCGAAGCCAGATTTGAGTCTTCGAAACTTTAAGTTGCTCGATTAGTTTAAGGTGGATGAATATATGCAAGAATTGAGGTTTAAAAAAGTTTGCAACTTTTTCTTTACAGGGAGACCCAGATGGCATCTAGTGAGAATCCCATTTAGCCTAACAGTGGAAATTTTTGGCTACAACGCTGTTCATGGCAAATTGTGTTTTGATGATGTTATCTTGGATCAACTCAGTGAATTGGATCGGCTCGATTTTGATTCGAATTTTAGGAACTAAAGTCTTGACCAGCATATAAGTCCCCTTATTTCACTGTTGAAAAACTTTCATACCTTTCATTTTTTTTTTATTTTTTTTTTTTTGCATTTTCACCTTTATATATACATTTCATTGCGCAAAAAGTCATTTTCATCCATTTTCTTAATTAAAAATTGTGAAATGACGAATATATCATTCTCTTTAAATAAAACAAAAAGAAAAAACAATTGCAATCATAGTCCCATTTTTTTTTAAAAACGCAAATGAATCCCAAATAAATTATTAAAATGGTAATTAGCGTATAATGTTCCTATATTTCACTATTATTGCAAAAAAAAAAAAAAAAAGTCCATACCTTTTTAATATTTTCACCCTTAATTACACATTTGATTGCGCAAACCTTTATTTCTATCCATTTTCATTCAATTTCTCAATAAAAGTTGTGAAATAACGAATATATCCTCATATTTAAGTTTTAAAAAAAGCTAAAGAATTAATTCAATCATATTCTCAATTTTATTTTTTTTAAAAAGTGCAAACGAGTTCCTAATAAATTATTAAAATTTTTTTTAAAAAAAAGTGCAAATAAGTTCCAATTAAATTTATTTAAAAATTTTAAAAAATTAAAAAGTACAAACGGATCCCAAATAAATTATTAAAGAATTAAAAATTTTAAAAATATATTTTTTATTTCAATAGGGGGATATATTCATTATTTCATAATTCTTTATTGAGAAATTGGATGAAAATTAATGAAAAGAAAATTTTGCACAATCAAATGTGTAATTAATGGTGAAAATGTCCAAAAAAATGAAAGGTATGGACATTTTTCGCAATAACGGTAAAAGATAGTGACATTATGTACTAATTACCCTTTTAATAATTTATTTGGGACTGCGCTTTTTAAAAAAAATTGGGACTATGATTACAATTAATTTTTTCTCTTTCTTTTTATTTTATTTAAAGAGGAAAAGATATATTTGTCATTTCACAAATTTTAATTGTGAAAATATGTGAAAATGACCTTTTTGCACAATGAAATATAGAAATCAGGGTGAAAATGTTAAAAAAAAATGAAAGTTATGAACGTTTTTTACATTAACAATGAAATGTGTGGACATTATGTGCTAATTACCCTTAAGAATATTATTAAAGCTAGAGATAGAGTGGATCTTCTTGAAAATAGTGATTTTGAGAATGCTGCATACTATTACTATCGTAAGCTCATGTTATAAGATTTTTATTTTTTATTGTTTTTTTGGTAACTCGGATGTCCTACCTTCCTCAACTAATCTTGAGGAGTGATGACCTCCCCTATGGTTCGTCACGGGGGTAAATCTGAATGCCGTCACAACTTATACACATTTGGACCGGACAATCGGGAAACGGTTCTCCTCCTTGTAGACCATCTTTTACTACGTGCGGACAGAACCCCCGAATGCGCGATAAAGTACACCATAATTTTGACACCACAAGACATCTGCCTTTCAATTGTCGTGGGATTCGAACATTCGATACTCCGAGAACCCTCTTGTTTTACCACTGTGTTTGCCAGTGGGGCTTATAAAATATTAAACTCCTATTTGATGGCCATTATTATGTAAAAATGATGTTTTGAATAGCGTTTTTTTTAGAATGTGCAGTTAAAAAATGAAGAAAACTTTTGGATTTGTGTAAAAAATATTTTAATAAATGAATGTGTTGTTGAAAGTTAGCACGAGAAAAAAAATTATTTTGCTTCAAAGGGAGTCAAACAAGGACTAAATAAAGTTCTACAACCGGCACGATCCTCTGTTTGGTTGTCATCATTGAATTAATTAGTGTTATTACATTCCATCCCTCTTTTGAGGGCTAATTTCCACAATCGTACGTTCCTCTTTGGTATTCAATTTTTACTAGAAGTAGTCCTCAAATCGTACGATTCACAACAAAGATCATTTCCAAGAGAGTGTTTGCTCTTATATGAGTTTCAACAATCACACTGTATAAAACTCAACTAAAAAACTAACTTCACAAATTAAGCCTTAACCTAGCGAAGCTCTCGTTTGGCCTCCATTTCATATAATTAATTTTTTTTTTAAACTTATTTTCAACCACACATTTCGCACGATCTACAACTTTATCAACTTTTTACCTGTAAATTTTATCATTTTTATCAAAATCAACTAAAAAATTGATTCTCATCCAAATCAAACAAGGGCTTCATATTATTAAGGTGATGACTAGTGACTTCTTTCAAGTGAAACGACTCAATTTTACACCCCTAATCAATCCAATAATACAATTTATCGGTGGGGTATTCTGCTTGAACAAGGCCTACGTGGCCTTATTCAAGTAGCACAGTGTCACGGATCACAAGGTAGTGACATGAAATGGGGCTTGACACGGGAATGTCATGGCGCGAAATGGGAAAATGAAGTAGACCTATGGTTGATTAGGTCTAAGCTTCAACAATATGTGGGGATGCCGGTGTCACCTAAATTCATAAGGAGATGATCGGTGTCCATGGGGCAGGTCTATGTCAAGGTCGTGTCCAGGTGATGGCTGAAAAATTCTGGTGTAGGCATGTTAGCGGAATAGGTGGGGAAGAATGTGACGGAGCACAAGAGGAGGTCTTAAGATCTAGCATGACACGAGAATGTCATGGCACCAAATGGGGAAATGAAGTAGACCTATGGTTGATTAGGTCTAAGCTTTAAAGGTACACAGCGATGCCGGTGTCACCTAATTTGGTGGAGAGATGAGTGGTGTCAATAGTGGCAGGTTCATGTTCCGGTGATGCTGGGAAATTCGGGTCGGGTGACGTCACAGGTAGTGCCCAGGACATTGCAGGCAGATCGCAGGCAGTGCTCAGGACATTGCACGCAGATTGCAGGCAACGCCCAGGTCGTCGCAGTGAGATCGCAGGCAGCGCCCAGGACGTCACAGGCAGATTGCAGGCGGTGCCCAGGACGTTGCAGGCAGATTGCAGGCAACACCCAGGACGCAGCCAGGACATGGCCAG
>CAIGRT010170468.1:0-10795 GCA_903798405.1 Fraxinus platypoda | reverse complement strand
TTTGAACTTATTGATTGAGCCATCAACGTTCAACTTTGTCTTGAATACCCACTTAACTCCTATGACATTTTTGTTTCTTGGTCTGTCAACAAGCAACCAAGTGTCATTCTTTTCAATTGCCTCAAGTTCCTCTTTCATAGCTTTTATCCAATCTTCGGAGTGAGCTGCTTCATTATAGGTTGCAGGCTCTAGAATTGCAGAATTGTAGGTGGCATAAATATTCTGAAGTGATCTGGTTCTTATCACTTCATTTTCTGAATCTGATTCACCCTCAGGTTCAGCTTCTTCTCCCACTTTTTCTTCATCATTACCAGCATCTTCAATTTGAGAAATCAGTCTTAGAGTCTCAGATTTATTCACAGCATTTGACTTTTCTTCATCATTACCAGTATCTTCAGTTTGAGAAATCAGTCTTAGAGTCTCAGATTTATTCACAGCATTTGACGCCCAGTTCCATGAAGAACTTTCATCTATTTTGACATCTCTACAGGAAATAACTTTGTTGGTTTGAGGATTATAAACTTTATTATAACCCTTAGCATTGTCATAATAGCCAACCAGAACTCCTACCTCAACTTTCTAGCTTAACTTATCTCTTTTGGCATTAGGTATATATGCATATAGCACACACTTCCAAACACTTTCAAATGAGAAACATTTGGCTTAACTCCATACCAAACCTCATAAGGAGTCAACTTGTCCAAAGCTTTAGAAGACATCCTGTTTCGTAGATAAATTGAAGTGTTCGCTACCTCAGCCCAAAAAACTTTAGGCACATTCTTCTCTAGCATTAATGTCAAGATTAGCTAAATAGTTTGATTCTCGTCAGGAGCCTTATCATCAGCTTATCTGCGAGCATCAGTCCTTGCTTTCAAAATTCTGTTTAACCCCTAATGCTGCCACTACCATTCTGTTGTAAATAGATTCTAACAGCTCCCTTGATTTAAGGAGCTAACCATCTAGAACATTCCTGTTGTAATTATTTATACCAATGCAATGCTAAAGCAAAGTGTGGAGCTGAATTATCCTTTCAATTACCGTGCATTTCCAACTTGGTATCAAAGCGTGAACAATGGCCAACGCCCTAAAAAATATTGATGTAAACTCTACCCCTGCATCCATCTCAAGTAGCAACACTGGTCCAATGCAAGGGAACAATCATCTCTCGCCCTTTGGCATGAATTTAACCAAGTAGTATCAGTTAAGCTTGACAAAAACAACTTTCTTCTATGGCAGAACATGATACTGCCCATCATCAGGGGACACCGCCTTGAAGGCTGCATTCTGGGGACAAAACCTCTAGAATTCATTGGAACTCAAATTACTAGTGAAGCAGGAAGCAACTTTAAAATGATAAAGAATCCTGAGAACAATCAGTGGATGTCAACATACCAACTACTAATGGGGTGGCTTTACTCCTCTATGACTCCAGATATTTCCACGAGAGTAATGGGAGCAAGGAACTCAAGTGAACTTTGGACAGCAGTGAAGGAAATTTATGGACTTTAGAACAGGTCCAGGTTTACTTTTCTTACTGGTGAACTTTAGAAATCAAGGAAAGGGGCCATGAATATTGATCATTATCTGAATAAAGTGAAGATGCTGGCAGACAACCTTGAAATTGCTGGCAAAGCTATTCCTCATTCCGACTTGGTTACTCAAGTTCTGGCAAGTCTGGATGATGCGTACACACCAATCGTCGTTTAGATCAACAGCAGAGATAACATCACATGGGGAGAACTCCAATCAACATTAATGACCTTTGAAAGTAGGCTGGAACATCTCAGCACAGTGAGAAATGAGATGGCAGGAATTAATCTTGATCAAACCTCAGTGAATTTTTCTCAGAGGTCTGGTTCCAACTATCATCAAAACAGATCCTACAGACCACCCTCTAATGGAAGATTCTTTGGCTATAGTAACTTCAGAGGTGGTAGAAGAGGAAGGAACATAGGAGGCACCTTCAATGGTAGAGATAGACCTATATGTCAAGTGTGTGGGAAACTTGGACATAAGGCAAACATTTGCAATTTCAGATATGATGAAAGATACACAGGAGCACCACCAAATCAAAGGCTAAACTACCTTTCGCCAGCAGCCTTTGTGGCATCTCCCAACACCTTGAATGATCCTGCTTGGTTTATTGACACTGGAGCCAGCAATCACATCACTAGAGATAAGCAAAACCTCACTAGAGACAAGCAAAACCTCACTTCAGCAAATGAATACACTGGTAAGGAAGAAATCATGGTTGGAAATGGAAATAAATTGCATATGTCACATTTTGGTAAAAGCCATCTTCCAACCATGAACAACAAAACACTTGTATTAAATAAGTTACTTCATGTACCAGAAATTAAGAAAAACCTTATCAGTGTATCACAGTTAACCTTTGACAACAAAGTCTTCATGGAATTTCACTCTAATCACTGTTTTGTTAAGGACAAGCTAACGAGGGAGGTGATGTTGCAAGGGAAGCTCAAAGAAGGGCTGTATCAATTGGACTTGTCTCACCAAAATACCAAATGTTATCCTAAGATATCTGCTCTATCAAAAAATCTCTGCTGTAGTGTCTTATCTGTTAATCCCAGTCCACAAACTAGTCAAGAGTCTTTGAATTTTCAAGCTAATGTATGGCATAAGAGACTTGGACATCCATCTAGCCAAGTGATGTCTCAAGTACTCAAAGTCTGTAATCAAAGGTTAAAGGAAAATGAAAGCAAGGCCTGCCTGTCAATTTGGAAAATCTCATTTACTGCCATTCTCTTCTTCAACTACACATGCCAAAATACCGTTAGAACTTGTGCACACAGACCTATGGGGACCAGCACCCATCCAATCAACATCTGGTTTCAAATACTATATAACATTCCTAGATGATTTTAGCCAATTCACTTGGATCTATCCCCTAAAACAGAAATCTGAAGCTTTAGGTATGTTCATCCAATTCAAGAAATTAGTAAAAAACAAGTTTGCAAGGAAAATAAAAACCCTTCAAGCTAACTGGGGAAGAGAATATAGAGTCTTCATAAATTTCCTAACTCAAGAGGGTGTTGAATTCAGACACCCTTGTCTTTATACTTCAGCTCAAAACGGAAGAATTGAAAGAAAACATAGCCACATTACAGAAACAAGCCTCACTCTTCTAGCTCAAGCTAAAATGCCTTTAAAATATTGGTGGAATCCTTTCAGGCTGCAACTTACCTCATAAATAGATTGCCTACACCTGTACTTGTAATGAAGTCCCATTTTCTGACCTTATATGGAAGAGAAGCTGACTACAAAAGGATCTTCGGTTGCACCTGCTATCCTTGTCTCAGGCCTGACATTACCTTCGCTGTCAATAAATTGAGCTAGTTTCTGCAATCTCCAACATCGACTTACTGGCAAGCATTGAACAGGGTACTCAGATACCTTAAATGAACTATAAATCAGGGGCTGTGGATACAAAAAAGTAATAGGTTGGATATAAATGGATACTCAGATGCAGACTGGGCATCTTGCCCAGATGATAGGAGGTCAATAGTAGGTTATTGCATTTACTTGGGTGAAAATCTGGTTGCCTGGTCGTCAAAGAAACAACATGTAGTGGCTAGATCAAGTACAGAATCTGAGTATAGAGCACTTGCCTCAGCAGCCTCAGAAAATAGCTTGGATCCAATCACTCTTTAAAGAACTTGAATTGCAGCAAACTCCAACTCCAATCTTATGGTGTGACAACATGAGTGCAAATGCTCTGGCTGCCAATCCAGTATACCATGCGAGAACAAAGCATATCGAATTAGACATTCACTTCATCAGAGACAAAGTGCTTGGAAAGGAACTAGAAGTAAAATATGTGCCTTCCTTTGACCAAATTGTAGATTTGTTAACCAAAGGGCTTACTCACTCAAGGTTCCTCTTCTTAAAAGACAAGCTTGTAGTCACTCAATTGCCGTCCAGGTTGAATGGGGGTGTCAAGATTAACTAAATAGTCTGATTCCAGTTAGCAGCCTTGTCATCAGCTTATCCACCAGCATCAGTCCTTGCTATCAAAATTATGTTTCACCCCTAATGCTGCCACTACCATTCTTCTGTTGTAAATAGATTCTAACAACTCCGATTTAAGGAGCTAACCATCTGGAATATTCCTGCTGTAATTGTTTATACCAATGCAATGCTAAAGCAAAGTGTGGAGCTGAATTATCCTTTCAATTACCGTGCATTTCCAACTATTAAGCACCTAGCCATTTCCATTGTTGTTCTATTCTTTCTCTCACAGACCCCATTTTGCCGAGGTGAGTAAGGGATTGTCAATGTTTAATCCCTACTTCCTCACAAAATTTGTCAAACTGATTGCTGGTATATTCAGTCCCATTATTAGTTCTAATGGCCTTAATTTTACAGTCACTTTCACTTTCAACCAAGCTCCTAAATTTTTGAAAGACTGCAGGAACTTCTGACTTCATTTTGAGAAAGTAAACCCAACCCATTCCGGTGAGATCATCAATAAATAGGACAAAGTATCTACTGCCATTTATGGTTGAAGTCCTCATAGGTCCACAAACATCAGAATAAACTAGTTGAAGTTTGGTTTGAGCTCTCCTGGACTGGTTTTTGGGGAAATGAAGTCTAGTTTGTTTTCCTTTTTGGCAGATTTCACAGACACAGGTAGCATCACATATTCTTGGCATATTTTCAACCAACTCATGTTCATTTAAATGCTTAAGTGAAGTATAATTAACGTGCCCAAACNGTTTGTTTTCCTTTTTGGCAGATTTCACAGACACAGGTAGCATCACATATTCTTGGCATATTTTCAACCAACTCATGTTCATTTAAATGCTTAAGTGAAGTATAATTAACGTGCCCAAACTGTTTATGCTACAATTCAAATTCAACCATAGTGCTAGTAAAGGCATGTGAATTCATATTTTTCCACTCCAATGGGAAACTTCTATGCCTCATCTCAATTGTCATCAACTCCAGATTATTTTGGTCCAAAATTGTACAACTACTATCCTTAAATATTAAGGTATAGCTCTTCTCAATTAATTAGCCAACACTTATCAGGTATTGGTCAATATCTGAAACATACAAAACATCATAAATGAATTTAGTACCTGTTGGTGTCTGAACTGAAACCTTGCTAATGCCTTTCACTTCAACATACTCCTCGTTTCCCACTTTTACTTTTGATCTGTAGCCATCATTCATCTCCACAAAAATGTCTGCATTTGATGTCATATGATTGGTGCAACCACTGTCAAGTAACCATGTTTGAACTCTACTGTAGGCTGTGTAATTTAAGGTTGAAAATAGATGTTCTTCAGCTTGATCTTGAGCTACCTTTGCCTGCTGAAGTTCCTTCTTTTCCTTCTGATTTTTGCATACCTTTTTCACATGTCCAAATTGTTTACAAGACCTGCACTGGACTCCAGGTCTGAACCAACACCATTTAGGTGAATGGCCTTTCCTTTTGCAATGTGGACAATAAGGGTACTTAGCATCCTTTCCTGAACCTTTAGCCTCAGCTTCTTTCTTCTCATTTTGTGGCTTCTTTCCACCAAAAAAATGTTTGAGTTCTCTGCTTTCCTTTAGCAAACAGAGAACACTCAGTCTGTTCTTCTTGTCTGAACAATCTCCTTTGTTCAGTGGCTTGAAGGACATTCACTAATTCAGCCAAAGAAATGCTAGCCAAGTCTCTTGAATCTTTAAGTGAAGAAATCTTGGATTCAAACTTCTCTGGCAAACTGATTAGCACTTTCTCCACTACCCTCTTGTCTGGTAAATCATCTCCAAGCAATCTGATTTGGTTTACCACTTTCATTAATCTATCAGCAAACTCCTTAACTGTTTCAGAATCCTTCATCTTCAAAGTCTCAAACTCTCTCCTGAAGTTCAGAACCTGCATTTGTCTAGTCCTTTCATTGCCTCTGAATTCTTCCTTCAACCTTTCCCGTGCTTCCTTTACAGTTTCACAGGTGATTATCCTTGTGAATATAGCATCTGAGATGGATAATTGTATGCAAGAAAGGGCCTTAAATTTCTTGGCTATCTCCTCACTATGATGCTTCAGCTGGGCTATGGTGGGATTAGCTCTTAAAGGTAGTGGTTCTACTCCAGTTTCAGTGATTTCCCACAAGTCATAGGCTTCAAATATGCCTTCATTTTTGCAGACCAGAAATCATAGTTTTCTCCTGTGAATGCTGAAGGTAAAGGAGCGAAAAAACCACTTGAAGCCATATCATTCACTCACCAAAAAATACGACTTTATAAGGAGGTAACTTACTGGTTTTCTCTTAGTTACCGGTATGGGAAGTTCTTACCGGGTATGGTAGATCTTACCGGTTTGAAAGGTTATAGATTCGAAGAGAATGAAAGAAGAAACATGCTGTTGAACTTACTGAATTTGCACAATGCTTATCGATGTTGCACACAACTTACCGGATTTGCTAAAACTTATCGATTTTGCATAAAACACTCTGTTTTCTATTTTTTCTTCTCTTTTTCGTTTCTTCACAGATCAATTAGGGCTCTGATACCACTGATGGAATGTAAAAGACAAAGAGGAGGGAAATTTGTTCAATTCATTTCAAGGAGAAGATGGTTACACACGGTTCCATCATATAGCCATACATTAGTACAAATTCAAAATGATTTTCAACTACTATTCTACCTAACTCCACTCTAGCCTTACTTGACTGAGCATATGGACAGCTTGCAGCACCAACTTGCATGAATTATAAAACATAACTTAAGCTAACATAAGTTACAAAAATATATGTCAAACTAAAGATAACAAAAAACAAATTTTTTGACAACAAAAGTGTCACATATGACACGGTTCATCAAATTTCATCCAAGGACAATTTTTAAAGTGTGATCTTAAGGTTTCAAGATGATTTTGAGGACAATTAACGGTTAAAATCTCATATACAAAGGCAATAACAAATAAGAAACTTAGTTGTTCAGTGATATAAAAAAGAGAGATGGCTATTAGAAGTAACATTGAAATCAACATCAGAAGTACCCATGGTAACTTGTTGGAAAAAAAAAAAATATTACCATGGTATTAGATTTTTCATCAATTGGATTCTCAAATAAGTACGTATTATTGGGATATATTTATTTAGTGGCTTGCATGTTTGATTAAGAGGATAATATAAATGATACTTTTAAGAAAGAAAAATATTCTATTTTTGTGTACTATGCGCAAAACAATGTAACTTGACGTCTATTGAAAGATATCAGAACCCGCCCCATCCAGCCCCCTATGGTGCTGCTATAGGCCACACGTAGATGCTATTACTATTTAGCCCTATTGGGTAGATATTAAAATCAGATATTTAATAGATTTTGATAAAAGATGAAATATGTGGTTGAAAAGTTGTGCGTGCCATAAAATGTGTGGTTAAAATTAATTATTGACTTTGACTTGAGATTTTAATTCAAACCTTGTTAAGGACTTAGTTTAGAACAATATAGTGAAACACAATGAAAAACGTGTGTTCAACAGACTTAAAGATTCCAAACCAATATCGAAATTGGATCTTAGAATTTTTGGAAGCCAGGTCCAAAGACTCTTTTTGTCAAAATTTAACCAAGCATAAAACAGCGTTCTTGATAGTATTTAAGTATGAAAAGTAAACCTTATGCAGCAAAAGACGTATTCTGACCAATGTACCTCCCACTAAAATTACATAAAATCTGAATGATTTATAATGTTAATTAACTGACTCAATAATAACATTAAATAAAATAGCAGCAGCTCCCAGCTTCCTTGTATAACTAGCTCGCAACTTCCTTGTACAACCAGTCGGCCAGTCGTATATCGGCTCTGCTGCCAAACTCTGCAAAACATTGTGCCTAGTGAGACCAAAAATTGCTGATATAGGTGCAAAAGAGAGTCAATTTGCAGAGATGATGACTTCGCTCTACTTCCTTTGCAGGCCCACTTGACAATCCTTCTATAGAGAAACTTAAATCTGCAATAGCGCCATTAGTTCTGAGACCCCCAACATTGCAGAAGAGTCTAATTGACAGGATAGAAGGCTGAAAGAGCACTTTTCAATTTGAACACAAAGTAGTACTTATCTCTGTGCACCCTTGCCTTTTTATACGCTCCCATTCACCGGTATTCAATGGTGAATTCTGATTCTTCTGATACGTTGGAGTCTTCGTATTGTTAGATATAATAGTTATTTAGTTTATGTGTTTATGACAATTTAGTCTCTTCCTCTGTTGGGGTTATATTCCACTTTTGCACTTTAATTATAGCCTCTTTGTAGTCATTTTCAGTACATTGAGTAATATTTTACATCTTGTGCTTCTTGGTTTTACAACAGGTTAATCGTTGCTTTGTTAAACATGTAATTGCTTCCGTTATCTGGCAAGCAGCCGTTGTGCCTAGAAAATATCTTCTGACAAAGAGCAGTTTTATATGTTTGATGTACTTCATTTAGTATCATTGGTGGATAATTTGACAGGTAACAGCAGTAAAGCTCAAGGAAAAGTTTGGAACATTAAATTTGGTCTCAGAGAAGGCCTGTACAACATCAGAAAGAAGGCTTTGAATTTTTGTGGAAAAATTATCTTGAAGTATTGTTCTCACTGAACTGAGGACTTCCGATCCAAATAGAGTTGGGGGGATGCATCATTTCTCATGCTCCAGGGACTGGAAATCCCCATTTGGCTATTTTTTTCTTGGAAACTTATTTCCAAACTGCCAACCTATGGTATTGCTCCAGCCAATATGCTCCTCACTTGGAAAGAAGAGTTCAGGATATGGGAAGTTCCTATTTCATAACCTAGGCAGTCTCCTATTCTCAGGGAAGGAAAACAAGTTGGTTCCCAAACATCTCTCCAAGAGAAAATGCCACGACAAGGATGTAGTTCATTGTGTATAGGTATATTCATTGGATAAAAGGCTTAGTGTTCCTGGAATCAGCTATACACTTTGTGAAAAGCTGGATGGAGAAGAACTTGTGAAGGGGAAAGGGAGGAAGAAGAGAAAGAGATTAATCATTGTTGAAGAGGAGTCTGACACTCTGAAGGAGACACTTCTCGAATACCCTGGATTGGTTATTCTTGACGAAGGACACACTTCTCGCACGACGGAAGTATAGCATTTGGAATACCCTCCTGTAACACAAGACAGAAAAATGTGTCATTCTGTCTGGGACTCCTTTCTGGAACAACTTTGCCGAACTCTACAGCACATTCTGCCTAGTAAGACTGAAAATTGCTGATATAGTTGGAAAAGAGGGTCAATTTTCATAGATGACCACTTACAGTTACAGGGGGAAGAAAATGAAGAAAAGAAAAATAAAGGACTTCGCTTTACTTCCACTGCAGACCTATTTGACTACCTTCTATAGAAAACTTAAATCTACTATAGCACTATTAGTTCATGTACACATAGGCACCATTCTTCAGCAGAGTCTTCCTGGTTTGGGAGATTGTTGTGATCCTTCTGAGACCCCCAACGTTGCAGAAGAGTCTAATTGACAGGATAGAAGGCTCACCGAGCACTTCTGAATTTGAACACAAGGTAGTATTGATCTCTGTGTACCCGTACCTTTTCATACGCTCCCATTCAACGGAAACAGAACAGTTTGAAATTGACCAGGATGCTTTGGAAGCATCTGGCCTTCAACCTAATAAAGGTGTCAAAACAAGATTTGTCATGGAGCTTGTCCGCCTCAGTACTGCCAAGAATGAAAATTAGTACGGATATTTAGCCAGTACATTCAGCCTCTAGAAATAAAAAAAGGGTAGCTTATTGCAATTTTTAATTCTGATTCTTCTGATACTTTGGAGTCATCAGGCTCCTAAAATAACATTTGTACGAGACCAAAAGAGTGAAGATCACAGTAATATATAAGAAATGAACTATTGCCATACATAGCTCAATGAGAAGAGACCTTTCAGATTGTAATAACAAAAAATAAATTAATCTGTTTGACAGTAAGAGGCAAGTGCTCCGTGAAAAAACATGTATAATAACTGAACTCTTTAAATATAATAAACTAAACAAAACTCCTAGTGATGGTGCTAGTAGAGGAGAGAATAAATTATAGAAGACTGGAATAGATGTGCGAGTGACGTGCAAGAGACAAAATCAGCCACTATAACAAAGAAAGTCGAGATAAACTGTGCAGAAATTGTGCAAGCACGGCATCCAGTGCAATCTCTCGAACAACCATTGATATCTAAGCTCCATGGTATTATCACTGTGAAATTCAAACACAAATTCACAACTATTTTTCTTTAATCAAACAATTGATCAAGATCCAACATTTAATATTTGAGCAATCGCTATCTGAATAATGGCAAATTTTGATATGATTTTTTCTTTATCTCATTTGTTTTGAGTAGTATTTCAAGAATTTTGTTGTTGAGATAGTTGTTCTTGGGTAAATTATTAATGTTGTTTTTTGGGGATTTTATTATTATATTCAATGATTTATTAGTGGTATGCCAAGAATTATTGAATTATTGATGATTTGATGAGACTCGTTTGTTGTTTTGTTAGTGGATGTAAGCATATTTGCCAAAGAAAATAAAAATATTGTCGTTACTTTTGCACAATTTAATTTGGTTATTGTTGAATTTGTCCATCTCCTATTTTGTTCTGCTTTAATATGTATTCGAACAGTTGTTTTCTCCCATCATAGACTTCATTCTAAGGGCCAATCATGGTCTGGGAGAGGGTGGAAATATAACACAGCTTCTTCAAGTCATTTAAGGTGTTTTCTTGTTAGACCTCTTATGATTGTGGAACTCACAAAATATTTAGTTGTTTGCATTGTAT
>CAIGRT010170458.1:0-17539 GCA_903798405.1 Fraxinus platypoda | reverse complement strand
TAAAATTGTGGAATGATAAAGATTTTGTATTTATGTTATGGTGTTCAATTTATTTGGAATTAATAAAAGCTAAGGATTCGATTTTGAACTATTTGATTTAGGATTTTGTGATTAAAGGTATTTTGCATTAATTTTAAAGATGAAAAAATCTGGGTTGACAAGTGACCAAGATTGCCAGTTTTTTGGTTTGTCTTGCTGCTTTACTGTCGATGGAGCATTCGATAAAGTAACGAGACATGTTTCTTGTCAAATGTTTGAATATGGTTCACGGGATGGCTTTTTGATCCTTATTCATTTAGTAGGTTATTATTCGGAGTCACCAATAGAGTCCGTCTTATCTACTAATGTAAATTTTGTTGATACACACTTTGATTTAATTTTTTTCCCCTTTACATGATTATGTTTTCCTGAAGTTTGTACCTTGGCATTATGTGGAAGCATGTATATATCTCTGTTAGCAGTGCAACAATTCTTACCATTTTTGGTATGTTAAATTAACTTTTGAACTTTTTCTGTGAGGAAGAAGCAAGAATGAAAATTTATTCAGTCTCTACACGGCATTACTTTACATTTGGAGCACTTGTGGGAGAGGAATTGTCTTACAAGTTGAAAGGTAATAGTTCTTTTCCTGTAGGTTCGTTATTGAGTAGTCTGCTTCAAATTGCTATTGCTGGAGGTAGCAAGGAACCCAAAATAGTTGTTTGTTCTAATAATGATATTGATGAAGATTTCCTTCAGAATTAAGATGCCCTGAAACTTAGATCATATTTGAAGCATATATGATTGATTTTTCTTATGCTTGTCCTAATGAATAATTGTTTCTTTTAAGAGAACATGACTTCAAATTGCAAACAAGGCTCCAAATGTTCCTCTTGGAGATGTTTTCAAGTCAAGACTCAAGTAATTGTCGTTGATGAATAGGTCCAAGAGGAAGGCTTTGACGATTGGTTTATCATTATAGTTTCTTTTGTTATTTTCTCCGATGAAAATGTTTCAGAAAAATATTTGAGCTTCTGCTTCTATGATTAGGTAATTGTTGATTTCTTCCCCAACAAAGAACTCGAAGACATAAAACACATGCTTGCTAAGATAGATAGTGACAATGATTGTATTATTTCAACTGGAGAGCTGAAGGTTGGATTACAAAATTTCAATTAACAGTTAGCAAAGTCTGAAGTACAAATGCTTATTGAAGTCGTGAGTCTACAGCTTGCCTCACACTATTGAGACATACGAACACTTGTTTTTATTTACAATATTTTTTTTTTCATTTTTTGGTTTAATCGACAATAGAGTATTCCAATGATGTGAGCTTGAGGGTTCACATATGAATGCAAGATGGAAGAATCAGTTATGATGAATTTGTTGCTACAATGAAAATGGTGGAGAAGGCTTCTCGGCATTACTCAAGAGGGAGATTCAATAGTCTAACATAAATTTCATGAAAAAATGGTTCCATTAACCTGTGTGAGTAAATATATACTCATTTATCAGTATAAAGTCTCGGCATTCCTTATATTATATGGGGTTCCATCTATTGGTGGCTTACAATGATCATGGACGAGACAAGTACATCTGATTAGCTTCTTCAAATTGTTTAGTTAGTAAAAATAGTCTTGTATGCAATGAATATGCCACGCACGATCCTATCTCTCATTATTTTTTGGGTAATTCTGAATTTTGGATAAGTCAATAGATGAAATAGTGCTATTTTATGCATTGAATGTTTAAAGAAGTCACCAAAGAAAAAAGTAGGTATAAATCTATTTTGGAGGCACGCTAATATTACCTTAAAAATGACCAAGCCCATGCATAGCATGGGCAGATGGCTAGTATTCATAAAATAGGATTACAAGTTTTCAGAGTTGATAAACAGACTCGTGTTCCAGGTTTCACTATTTATAGACTTTTAATAATATGGAGAAATAAAACTGAAAAAAAAAACAAAAAACAAAAATAATAAAACCAGCTCAGTAAACTGCTAGAAAAAAGATATCTTATTCAAATTAAGCTAGGGAAAAATATCAAGTATTAACTGAACTTTTCAATTAGGGTCCTTCAATTACATCAAAAACTCCTCAGTGTACATAGCAATATGAGCAAGATAGTCAAGAAATCATCTTGTATATTTTAGGAAGACATGAATATACTCTCACAGAAAGATAGGAGCCATGACAAGGGTTATTGTTGCAAGCATTTTGATAAGTACATGAAGTGATGGTCCAGCAGTGTCTTTGAAGGGATCTCCTACCCTGCAAAAATAATATCATATTATAGTAATTCGTTTCTTTAACAATCTCGATTATTACACTTTAGGTAATGTGAATTCTTGTTCTGATCGAACATGTGGGGTTGGGAACAAGATCTAGTGCGTGCATGAGCAAGCATTATTGGATGTGGATGTGTGAGTTAGCCATCGAAGAAAACCATTAAATTATACTACTACTGGTAAATACCACACTTATACATGTAAACACTTACGTGTCACCAGTAACTGCTGCTTTGTGGGAGTCACTGCCTTTGCCACCAAGAGCGCCCGTTTCTATGTACTTCTTCGCATTATCCCAGGCGCCTCCAGCAGTGTTCAGGAAAAGAGCCATGAGAATGCCAGAAACAGTGGCAAACATTAACATGGCAGCCACCACTTTGGCACCAAGTAATGGATGCCCAGTATAATATCCCAGCACCCGAAACACAAAGCCTGCAAAATGACGAGCATATTCCCTCAGCTATACGAAATTAAGCTAAATTTATAAGATTTAACATCAGAATATTAAAGTGATTACAAAAATTTGCAAATGTGAGTCCTACAAAAAACTGAATAAAAATGAAGGCAACTCAGAATCTTCCAATGAGCCAAAATGATTTTTATACCTTACGGCCCAGATAATTAAAAAAGATAAAACTCATAAGCTTTATGTAAAATAGCATTCACAGGAACTCCAGAATGCACTGCAGTTGGCAAGGTGCCCGACATTCCATCGCCTAAATACAAGATTAGTACAGACTTCACCTAAAGATCATCATCAGTTTAGAAAAGAGGATGATTCCATCATCATCATCATCTCTTGTGAAAGCAATTTGTGATTGAGCATGAAGTTACAACATTGGTGCCATAATTTGCACATCTAAGGGCAGGCACCTGATCTAGCATCTAGAGAAGGAATTGTTTGTTAACAAATTTCTTTGGTCAAGATCATGCAGTTACTCCGTCAAATACATAATATTAATAACTGCTAAGAAGATTGTACATATGCAGTTTAGGTGAGCTGTGGAAAACCAAATTGCAACATTGTGTGCAACTGTTACTCAAAAGAAATGCTTCTTCAAAGAATTGATCCTCAGGCTTGTTCAACAAAGGTGCTGTCACCTAACACTGAACATGTCCTTTGTAATGCATGTAACCCATTTTTTATCCTCTCAAATAAATAGTATCAAGCATAAATTTTATTCTATATAATCTGAAATATAATTATCATACTATTTATTGCTCATAAAAAGAAATCTATTTTACAACTAGGAACTTTAAGAGTTGGAATATAGTTTATATATTTTCTGACTTGAATTCTTAAATCCTGATGCTGGCAACTACACTTCCAATTCGTTATTTTGTTATTCAAAATTTAAAATCAATGGAAAACCAAATCATGTCAACAATTCTACGCTGAAATACTGTGATGGCCCGTTTTAAACATATGCAGTGTCCATTCTATTACGTTATGACGCAAAAGTACACTTTCCACATATCATAATCAATTATCAAAAACTAAGAGGGTGATTAGTAACTCACCAACAACAATAGGTGATATAATGGCCAATGCCCCAGGCTTTATCATCTCCCTCAAAGAAGCAGATGCAACAATAGATACACATCGACCATAATCAGGTTTCTCCTTGTAATCCTATCAGGAGACGAAAAATAACATGATACATCACTGATATTCGAGATCCATTTTACAACATAAAGAAAGCCAAATAAATGTTTATGATACAAACCATGATGCCTGGCCTCTCAATGAACTGTCTTCTTACTTCATTAACAACCTCCTGAGCAGTTCGACCCACTGCAGAACAAGCCCACGCACTAAAAAGATAAATAAGCATGGAGCCCAATAGTCCACCAACAAACACTTCCGGGATGGCGATGTCAACCTGCTTTGATAAAATGCTATAAAATATGAATAGAAGAGAGGAGAAAACTCTTTCCCGTAATCAAAACTTAAAGAATCGAGATATAATTGACAGGTAACAAAAAAAGCCCCACCTGATTAAAGGGTACATTTGCAAAAGTAGCTACTTCATCCATATAAGCACTAAATAGAAGAAAAGATGCAAGGGCTGCAGATCCAATGGCAAACCCCTTGGTGGTAGCTTTTGTAGTATTTCCAACAGCATCGAGAACATCGGTGATCTCTCGAACGCTTTCAGGCTGTAAGTAATAAAAGGAATGTCACAAGTTTCACTTACAATAAAAACATAATTGCTAAAGGCTGACGTATTGTGTTGACCAAAGCCAAGAACCTGAAAAATTACCTGCTGACTCATTTCAACAATCCCACCTGCATTATCAGCTATTGGGCCAAACATGTCCATTGTGAGCACATATGCTGCTGTACTGAGCATTCCCATAGTTGCGACGGCTGTCCCAAACAACCCACCAGTTGGGCTTCCAGATTCATCCACCAACCCAGAAGTGTGACCCAACCAGTAAGCCGAAACAATTGCTATGCTTATCACAAGGACAGGAAGAGCTGTTGATTCCAGACCCAAACTAACTCCAGCAATAATATTAGTTCCATGCCCAGTTGAGCTAGAAAGAGCTAATGTGCGTACAGGCTCATGCTTGTAGTCAGTGTAATACTTTGTAATCCAGACAAAAATATATGCCGTCATAATCCCAACCAAACCACATAAAGCGAAGTTCAACCAAGCAGAAGGTGCTTGTTCAGTGTATAGCATCCAGCGTGTAGACTGTAAATGCAATAACAGCAAACACCAGATTCAAAACACACATATGAGAGAGAGAGAGGGGGGGGGGTAGTAAATCACAGAAACACAATCAAGATTCTCTAGGGAGGTGAGAATGATGCTCAAATAGTAGATGGAAACATTACCAAACCAAATGTCAGAACAGCTAAAATAATTGTCACAGAATATCCTTTCTGCAGAATGGACATTGGATCCTCCATAGAACCAAGATCACGTTTGTTCCGAATAGAAAATATTCCAACAGATGATATCACCAGATCAAAGGAGTGAACAACTAGAGGAAACAAAATGAAGCCCGATGGATCTGCATGTATCACATAAAGATATAGGTCAATTATAATTAATTCAATGAAGGAACAAGTAAATTATCATCACGTGGCATCATACTCATTCATCAATTGTACCCAGGCCAACCTACTCTAGATCTTATGAAAATAAGACCAATAGGTGAATTAAAAAGCATCACAAAAATAAAGTAATAGCAATGAAATCACAGCAAAAAATACAACCAGAAAATTTAATATCTAAACCCCAGAAACTGGTTTTCAAGCATAAATGATCTTGCAGGGAAAGGGGGATAAGGTTGGAACTATCAATTTTTCATGGAAGTTGATTATTCTCCAATGAGAAAAGCCAATGCCAATAATCATGGCTCTCCTAACTTCTATTAAAATAACTTCCATATATGGTAAGCAACCACCACATATTAACCAAGTTCAGAACATACTCTCAACCGGGCGAGCAAAAAGGAGAGTGTTGCCATGATGTAATAATAAGTAATGCAACCACAATCAAGCATGAAATGAGCACGTTTATTTGCCAAGGAAGACAATTCATAGCAATTTTCTTCCCTATTTTTCCTCGACAAGAATTTTGAACTTCTTGATAATCAAAATTCTAAGCCATCAACATATTCAACTGCACAGGAGGAAATTATAATCTTAATTCTACATCCATGACAAATTGAATGTAACAGTTGACTTTTCCCAATCAATTCAGGGTTTTCTCAAAGTTATAATAGACGTTTATCAGGAAATGTCACCATTTATAATTTTTTGGATGTACAAAAATAAATGCATCAAATCGAATTAAAAAAAAGTCTGCACCATTTAGTTTGGAACAGAGGAATATGTGAGATACTAACAGAATTTTTACAAGCTTCAGGAGATAAATAAGCAATGAATGGTAAAAATGATAACCTATATGAAAGTTAGCTCTCATCTAAAAAATGCAATGCATCCTATCCCTTATGAGTACATGTTTGAGAAAGTGAATCACCACTATACCACCACGTTTTGCAAATACATACAATTATAAGTATATGCACATGAGCCAGTTACATGCCTTCAATTTTGCAGCGTTGTGCCATGGTTCCACCTAATATCATTGCACTGATTATTTCTGCGGCAATACTTTCAAACAAATCAGCACCCCGAGCTGCACAGTCGCCCACATTATCTCCAACCTTTGACACAGCAAACAATGAAATTAGCCAGGGTAATGGGCGGCAGAAAGCAAAAGAAGGAATCCCATTGCAAGATATATCAGTAATTGTCATATATCTGAGAAAATGAGTGCTCCACAAACATGCGAGCAACACTCTCCAGTATACGCACTTGACAGAGAAGTTACATGAGGAAGATTTTGTACCAAATCCGCAATGACAGCAGGATTGCGAGGATCGTCTTCAGGAATTCCCTGCTCTACTTTCCCAACAAGATCAGCTCCAACATCAGCTGCTTTAGTATATATTCCACCACCCAATTGAGCAAAAAGGGCAACAAATGAAGCTCCAAAACCATATCCAACGAGAAGAAGAGGCACTGGGAGAGAAATCTAAGAGTCAAACTGTGGACATTAAATATTTGGAAATCCAAGAGCATAAAAGGAAGCAACTATTAACATCTGACAAAGTACAACAGGAGTTGAAAACTTACAGTCAGTGACCTTCATTGCACCTGGTGAATCTACCCCCAACCAAACATAAAAAATGGCATAAAGTATAGCAATACCAATGACAGCCATACCAACAACTACCAGAGCAGAGAAACCACCAGCACGAACAGCTATCTGCAAGAGAATAATGCCAATTCACAGCAGTGTCTGAATGCATTACAGTAGAAAGTGAAGTGGAAATATCAGTGGGGAAAAGAAAACCTGTAATGCCTCCCTGGCTGATCGCCTTGCAGCACTTGAGACTCTTACATTTGCACGGACAGATACCCACATCCCCACATAACCAGCAATACCAGAACACAAGGCCCCAAGAAGAAAAGCAGCGACGGTAATAAATGCAGACGTTGACCTGCATCAGTATAGCCCGAGTTTACCATTTATATTTTGGACCCTTCAATTGACAATCTGAAAATATATCCCAACTTTAAAGTCATTCTATCCTCACCTCCCTAGGCCAGAAGATTCTTGCTGAGGCGTTCTATGGCGAAACAAGTATATGCTGAGGATCACCAAACCTAGTAGCACAGCTATCTTTGAGATAGTTCCGTACTGTGTTCTAAAGAAACCTTCAGCCCCATCACGTATAGCATCTGATATCTAGCAAGTAAAACGAGAAGCTCAAGACAAACGAAATATTAAAAAAATAATAATAAGATGATATTAAAAAAGGTTGCTTTTCATGAGTTACATTCAAATTCAATGCTTGTAACAAGAGTTGGTATACTACTTTATGGAGTACTCTCAGACAAAGACCATTAACTACAAACCAACAGGCACAAGCAAGAAAGAAAATTAGTAAAGGGCTCTGTAAGCCTCTCTGGCAGTGTAAGACGTGAGGCTTCCCCTAGTTACCCACAATAGGTCAAAACTCCCCTCACAAAATATGCAATATACAAAGCAGAGAAGGAGATGATACAGAAGCTATATTTCAGTGTCCACCAATACGGCATCAGTTTCATATCACAGGAAAGCCTGAGTTTGAGGTTAGTATAATGGAGAAAGAAAGATATACTAATTTCCTCAGACACAGGAGTCTAGCATGTATATTTTGATAGGTGAATTTTAGGACCATTATCTATTTGCACATTCCATCCTTGTGAAAACCCAAACATCAACATGTATGCATTAGCATGGGCTCCTTAACACATCAAATTTCTTAATTAAACGGACGAACTAAAAGATTATTTTTGAAATTACTTTGGAAATCAGATAACCTTGAACATAATTCTGAGGCAGCTAACCTTTTTACATTCACTTGCAAGGGGTAAAAGAATTAGGAACGAACAATAAATTTCCAAGTTCGTATCTTCAGACGGAAAATATAAAAGCCAAGCAGAGATCCACGTCATTTACTACCAAGTAGTAATTACACATGTATCGTGTATATACTCAATTCCGGTCCCCAAGCTCCCAATCAATAAAGGTACAAAAGGTTGCATCAACAGCATATAACTTTTTAAAAGTTAACATTACGTAGAGCCAATGTATATCGTTTTGTCATTGATCCCAAGGCAGAGGAAATCAAGTCAAACTTCATAGGTAGTAGATCCCAACCTAGTGGAAAACTGGGTGCAAAATTAAATGTAACTTTCAGGGACCCTAAATTTATAAACATATACACCTGAAAAATATTAGCCAAAGGCATATAGCTCAATTACAACATCAAAAAAAAAAAAAAAATGGTTCCATGTGCACTCTTTTTGTAGAGGAGTTTCAGTCAATCTCTTTCATGAATATTGAAGAAAATTCCAGAATTATCAACAGCCTCCAAATTGTAATTTGATAACTGAATACTATAATCACCTGGGTGAGAACAACGATACCTGGGCCATCTCAGGAGGTCCCTCATCCTTTGCTAGGACCCACTTAGTAAGATATATTGACAGGAGAAAACTGATTGTGCAAACTGAGAAGACAAATACAATGATTGAGGAGGTGCTCACACCAATATAAAATATAGCTCCAAATCCCAAGAGCATAAGCATAAAAAGAACACGGACATCTATTCTCATGAGGTGAAAGATCTGCAGAAAGCAAGTGCCCACTCATCAATACAAAAAACAATAAATAAATAAAAGCAGGCAGATAATACAAGAAAAATTCAGCAGTTAAGGATTACAAAATCAGCTGTACAAAACTCTTCAGAGTACAAGTAAATATTTTAAATCAAACTTCATCAGCTGAAGTTCTTAGGGTTTTCAAGACTTGACATGGGTAGCAGAGCAACCAAAGATTTTCAACCCAGATCTTATAATAAATAATGGCTTTCCATATAAAGAAATTGATAAGGGATTAAGAAAATGAAATTTGTCTTCGAATTTCGATCACTGAATAACTGGTATTAGAAAAAGATTCTCAGAGGTTCTCAAATTAGAATTCACAACTCAATATCAGGTGTGAGCATCATCTCGAAAAATACTCAAAGAAGACATTTCAAAAAATTGTTTGATGGACTACTTTCATGTTGCCAAGTGTACTATGCCCATGTACTCATTTTGATTTTTGAAGTGTAACAGCAAGTTCTAAAATTTACTTCTCACTATAAGTACAAAACTAACATAAGGTCTAAACTAACATAAAATTAACTAATTCATCGTAAACTTCGAAAGGAAAATATAGAACTAAAACACGTCATACAGCCAACAAAGAATGATATCGTTCTTATTAATCTAAAAAGAAATTTACGCTAGAATCTTGTATCCTAATTCCCCTTTTGAAATCCAAGCATTTTGAATAAACATGATAATAATTATTATCACCAGCATTTTGTAGGTATACATTGGGCATTGCCTTTCTAGCAAGCATTAAGCATGGTTTGGATATATAGAAACGTTCTATTTATCTTTCAAAAAGTGTACATAGAAAAGAGTCATCGCCGTTAACAAATAATAGTCGTCGTCACATTTTTAATTAAAACGTATGGTTGCCACCATAGACATTTTCACCAGAAGTGTACGGAGTTTTGCCGCAATACTATACTGCACTTTTTGACAAAAATATTTCATGAAAGCTTATTAAGGAAAATATTTCTAGAACCTTGACAATTAGTACAATAAAATAACCAAATCAGTTTGTCAATCCCATCTTATTAACATGAGCCTCAGAGAATCTATTACAGGGCATATTTTCCTAATAATCCCAACTTTTAAGAACGTGGACAAATCAGTGATAAAAAAGAAAGAAAGAAAGAAATCCTAAAAATAGTTTAGAGTAGGTTAATGCGATATCATATGAATGTACTATATTAATCCATTGCTTAAGTCCAGGCAAGGGACACAATGCTGCTATGCTACGACATTAAAATAGTAACAAGAACCTACAACGAATAAAAGGCATGGAATATGCAACTGAAAAAACCAAAAAAAGAACTCTTTCCGGAAGAAAGTGAACTGCACGCATAAGGCATTGTTGGTAAAAAGTAAAATCACATGTATAATGATGCCACTGGCACATAAATTGTGACTAAGCTGGAGACAATAAGCTGTGAATGCGCTTACCAAGGGCGTAAATGGTTTAGTGCGCATGTTAGGGAATACCCTTGCCCTTTCTTGGTAAGGCCCCAAGTTACCACCCTCCATATCATCATCCATTGGAACAGATTGGAAGGAGTTCATCCTCCGCGTCACTGGGAATGAGTTGGACTCACCAACTAGGGGCAAGTCGCCCCCTGAACTTGGTCGCTGTATTTTGAATTTTGTTCTTTTGACAATGATGATCAGAAACTAAGCTTCTAACATCAAAAAAAATCAAATCTTTTGCCTTAATTCTCAACAGTGAAGAAGCTCGAAGACAATTCAAATAGGCCTGAAAATACATCCAGAATATAACAGATCAAATTGACAAGAAAAAATAAAATAAAACCCAATCCACAAGTTCCACGTCAGAATTAATGAAACCTCGCTATCAGGTAAAGGAGATTACATAATTACCAGATGATAAATAGAATGAGGTGCTAGGTTTTTAAATGAGAATTGCGGGATCGATAATTTGGGGGATTTGATAAGGAATTCTTCGCAGAATCTACTCTTCTTCTGTTGAACAGAAGAGAATTGATTTTAAAAAAAAAAAAAAATTGGAAAAAGTTGGTGGTTTTGAAATGGGCCGTGTAGGAAGGGCGCGTTGAACAGTAGACTTTCTTCCCGGTTCAGTGCATTGCTGTCACTCTATCACTACTTGTCGTCACTCCAATTATGTACTGCCACGTCAACTTTTGGCTTATTTTTTGAGTTTTTAATTTGCCACGTCATCATCCTTTTATTTTTCTCTTGAATAAAGCTTCTTGTACATTTCATAGATGACAATGTGGATGACATTGTGTACAAATTCAAAAATAAATGGGCGAGAAAGTGTGTTTTGTTTTAAAACTGATCACTTGTTCTGCGACACGTGGCATAATGTCAAATTTGATGTCAAGAAAAGTGTATATGTAGCATGATTGTTTTTTCTTTGGTCTTATTTGGGATCGAGTGTCCATCAGGTCACACACTCGGGCTCATTTGGAGTGAGTACAGGCTTGTAGATTTTTCATTTGAGATATATTTACAATATTAATGAAAAAAGTTACAAAGTGTGTTAACTCTTCTTTTAGAACTTAAAACACACATCTATCAAGAACATTTTGAACAAAATAGAAATCTTTATTCGTACATGTTAACATAAGTAATTTTGAATAAAAATCGTAACTTTCAATAAAATCCATCAAGTTCACGTCCTCAACCGATGAGGCCATTTGGGCGGCAACCAAAATATGGTAAATTTTTACCGCAAACGCTCGGAGGCTGCCATTTCCCAGCATTATCCCTGCCACGTTGCTGCAGCCCGCATCCCCGCATCGTCTCTTCTTTTGTGTCCCGTAGCTAAATTATATGTTTCTTGCTATTTGACAATCAAGGAACCAACGAAAATAATAGGATTAATTTAGATTTATAACTCAATTGCAAGTTAAATTGATATCTTGTTTGCTCAAAGCACAATTTAGGCATGTTTTCTTAGAAGTGAGAACGTCTCAGTTCACAAAATAGACGTGGAGACGTGTAACAAATTAGTCATTAGTTATCAATACATTGTCATCAGGCATGTCAAATATTCCGTTTAAAAAATAAATAACGGATTTCAATTGAGTAACCAAATGAAAGAAAACTTTGAAACTAATATGGAAATTTCATTTTAGATTGAGTAGTTTTTTTTAACCCACTAAAACTTCAATGTTTTTTGGAACTTAAATAAATTGTAGATAATCTATTAACTTTCCAAACTGAATCCAAAAAAATAGCCTTCCTTGGGGCCTAGATTCTAACAATGAAAGACTCCCGTGAAGAGTGGACCCTTCTAATTAGGATATTTCCATGCGTCTTTGTGTGTATGTCTCTACACAAGCCCCGGGATCCCAACAATTATACAAAGAATGCATATTTTATATAGTTAAAGGTTGAACCCCACCGCCCCCGGCCCGCCCCTAGAGCATTGTGGAGAAGGTAAATCGCAAGATGTGTCTCAGCAGGATAGGGTACAAGAGCTGTCATACTAGTGCCCACAAAGAGTCTAATTTCATACCTTGTAAGAGGTAGGAATCGAGCCCTCACACTGCGGCTACCAGCTCAACTGAGACTACCTCACTTCTGTCCTTTGCACCACTGAACTATGCCCCGGGGCACATATTTTATATAGTTAATTGGAAGCTTGTTTGTTCATAAACAAAAGTTTCGTCATTCTAATATTTGGTACAGTCTAATACTATTCAATATTGCATGCCAAATATGTTCCGATTACCAAAAAACATCGCGTGGAATGAAAAAGAGACATTAGATGTTGGAAAATTAGCATTTTTTATCAAATTTGAAAATCTGATTCCAAATCTTCACAGTCCTATTAACATATAATTAATAAGGCCGAACTAAGTTACAAAACAGGACTGTGAACTTCTTTTGAAGTTTATCTTTGATCTGCAAATCCCTTTTCTTTTCTGCCATTTTTCTTGAATCCTCCTGCATTATTTCCAAAGCATGCATAATTTCAAAAGAAAATAAAAGGGATTACTGTAAAGAGTAATTAAAACATTGGGACAGAAAAATTAATTGAAATATTGTCTTTTCTCCAATACTGGAACTATAAAATGTTAAACTAAAAAAAAACACTAATTTTCAAAGAAAAGAAGAATCCCGTGAAATCAATAGTAACCTAATTCATATGATCGTTCTTCTATCAAATGCTACAAACAGACAATGGTTTACTGTCGGGTAATATTTTATTTTATTTTTGCATAAAACTAAAGGTCTAAATACCATAAAGAGAAGAGAAAAGTGACTTACTTTTTGAATTACAATCCGGTGGATCTTCAAAGAGAGAAAGTGAAAGTTGTTTGTGAGCAACACCAATGTCAAAAAGTATGAGACCTGAAGTGGGATCGTTTACAATGATTTCTTTGACCGGAAGCCATAGAAAAAGCTCTTCTTGTGAAAGCCCTTCAACTCCAGTAAGACTGCCATACGTAAGATTTGCCCTCACAACCCTATCATACAAAGCCATGGTATCAAATTTGGTCAAGCATGGCCCTTCAAGAAACAGTTCAAGAAATCCAGATTCTGAAACGGTGTAGGACTTTATGTCCTTTGGGAAGAGGCCTGCTGGTAACCCGCTGGATATGAGGAGGTCATGGATGGAAGAGGAGTGAGAAAGGGGGAGAGAGAGTAGGACAAAAAGTAAGAGAGTGAGGAAGTGATTTTGAATGGAAGCCATGAATAATGTGTAATGGTAAAAGGATTTTGAGAGTGGAAAGGGTTCAAGGGGAAATGTTGAGGGAGTTTTAAGGTTGTTTTACTATGTTGCCCTTGAAAATATGGTTGTTTTGAATTTTTGGAGTACTTTAGTTAAATTTGATCATTCTACACCTAGTTATTGCAATAAATTCGTTAAAACTCTATCTAACTAAAGCAACACCGTAGCATTATTGATTGTCAAGTATTATTTATGTCGGTTGAGTGAAGAGGATGGCAGTAAATTATACCTTCTATGTCACCGAACTTATGTTGATTTATAAAAGTGAAACATAAAAAGTGATTAAAAAAACTATATTAAAAACAATGATAGTCATCGCTACATTTTAATTGCAGTTAAGCTCCTCAATTTTTACTCATTATAGAAATTATTTTCTTTACTTTTTTCGTCGAATTCTTATATTCAATCTTCCATTAATTAGTACATCTTGTCCTTGATGATATTTTATATCAAAATATTTCGTTTTCATGCTTTGAAATGAGGGGAAAGTATTTTTCTCACTATTATTTATTTATTAAAAATATAATGAAAAAATAAATCGTTTTATGCCATTTCAACAAACTTTTGGATATAAAAACTGTTATCAAATACAAAATGTGTTAATTAATGAAAAATTTGAGGATAAGAATGATGTGAAAAATTGTTAGGGACATAAGTAATATAATGAACAATTGTTTGAGGTTGTAAGTAGTGGAATCCAACCAAATTAGGTGGCAACTTTAAAATTTTTGAATTGAAAAAATGAAATAGGTGAAATTGATGAACAAAAATATATGAGGGTATTATGGTAAAAGAATAAATAAAAAAGAAAAATGCAACGGCCGGTATTAAAAGTCAAACTCAGCATAAAAATTGGCCCCTCCAAAAGAAAAGAGCACCAACTTTAACAATTAGATATATCACAAGGACTTAATTTCCATTTTTAGATTATTTAACTGAATTGGATTTTTATTGATAAGAATAAAGACCTTAGCTAAATTTCAGGAGGAAATTGCTAAAAGTATGATTTTTTAAAAAGAGGGCCCCGAATTTTTGTAATTATCAGTAAGGCCACTAAGAGAGCATGCTATAATGTTCATCGTTGCAACAATTTCATGATTTGATAGGTTTGGCGAAGCTTTTGAAGTTCATATAAGCCACCTTATTTGAGAAATTATGCCGGTCAATAGATTGGGTCATGTATGGTTGTGTTTGTCAAAAGTGCATGAACTTCTCGATCCTTCACTCCTGAATTATCAGTTCGACTCAACCACAAAACTTTTAAAAGGGAAAAAACGTAAAAGAAAAATAATATGAAGAAATAGCTTAAATGACGTTTAAATTAAGATTTTTTTTTTCTTTTAAAATATACGAAACCTTACCTATCATATATATATAATTGGAAAATTTTTCATTTATTCTTGTATTTCAATGTTAATTTGAAAGCCATTATTAAAATAAACGATTAAAAGTATGTTTAATTGCAAGCATTAAACTTGCACGTAAAAAAAAAAAAAAATTTGGACGGTTGAGCACAGAACTTGCATGTAAAGCAAATAAGTTCTGGGCAATTTATATATTATATTCTAATGAAAAAATGTAAATCAAACACCTTAAAAAGTAGGAATCTGAATTAAAAAATGACATTAATTTTCATGTAAAATAAAGTCAATTAAACACACCATATAATAGCTCGAAACAAAACAAAGCATTAAACGTGTAGTCTAAAAATATAAATTTATAATTGATCAAACATGTAACGACCCGGGTCCCATTTAACGGGCTGTCCCGACCGTTAGATCAACGACGTACTGTCCCCTCTATATCAACATGAGTCTTTTCAACATGCTTTATCCTCATTCGTACGCTCCCCAAGAAAACTTCTCAGGGGATCACCCATCATATAATTGTTCCAAGTCATGCACGCTTAACGGTAGAGTTTCTAATGATGGACTTCCGAAAAAGAAAGTGCACCTTGTTGATATGAATAGTACATATCAAATCTTTTAAACTTTGGGTATTACAAAACACTTGTCAACCAACAAAGAGCCTATTTCCATGTTACAAATTTGTATTGAACTACATGTTGAGTTTTACGTAAAATCTAGATTTCTTGCCCTCTGTATTTCTATGTTGATTTAACTCCATAGTCAAGTTTGTTTAATAAAATCATGTTCAATATAATTCGAAAGTACGATAATTCAGTAAAAAATCAATCACGATAGACTAATGAACACTACACTTAAAAGAATAATGAAAATGTTATATTCTTTTATCCAGAGCATCCAAGAATAAGAATAATGAAAAACTTATATGCTTTTATCCAAAGCTTATCAAGAATCAAGATCATATTGTTTTCTCAAGGAACAAATAAAATTTTCAATAACATTAACAGAACACAAGTATCTATAAGTATAAAATAAATATAATGGATAATTGCAGTAGCGGTATCGAGCCTTTCAAAATGTCGCAGCTGAAGTTCAAATGAATGATTTCTGTTAGTTTGACAGTTAGTTGACCAAATAATTGACCTTGACAATAATTTTAACTAATTTTATAAGGTTTAAATGATAACTTTACTTTTTTTAATAATAAAATAACTAAAATTAAAAATCAATTTCCACCTTCTTCTTCTTCTCCATCCATTCATCCATCCCCCACACACCCCCACCCTCACCCCAAATTTGAGAAATCAAAACCCATAATTAAAATAATGATAACTTTAAGTATTAACCTAATTCAAGAAAGTTAGGCTGTTAGGGTCTATAAAACCTAAACTTGATTAAAAGTCTGTTTGGTAGAGATTAAAATCAGATTAAAATTAAAAAATTAGCCGTTGTTGTTGACTTTTATTATACGAGTGAGGTCCAATAACGACTATATTTTCTATTTTAATTGAATTTTAATCGGTATCAAACTGGCTCTGAGTTTGATAAAGGAGAAGCTCAGATCCTGAATTATAGTATTTCCTAATTTGCCAAAATTACAAAGGAACACGTGGCAAGAAGCATCTCCCTTCACCAGCCCAATAAAATACTATCAATGATCATCACCTATGTTATAATTTCTACCTCTTCAGCAAATCTTTCAATGGCTCCAATGTCGCACACCTGCAAAAAATAAAGAGAAAAAAAAAACAAATAACGTAAATTGTAAAATATATTAGCTTGTACCCCCAAATATCATGCAGGAAAATGCCAATCACCTGAATATATTGCCAAAATATTCTATGAAATGAAAAAAGGAAAAAAAAAAAAAAAAAAAAACAATAAAAAAAATTAAAAAANAAAAAGGAAAAAAAAAAAAAAAAGTAACAATAGATGGCTTTAAAGAATAACCACAAAAACAATATACATACACAATTCAAACAAATTTCCCCATCGTTTATAGTAACTGTTTCAATACTTAAAGTTGTCATTCTTTTAATTCTGAGTTTTGATTTTCCAAATTTGGGATTTGCAAATTTGAGGTGGAGGTGGGGGTGTGTGGGGTGGATTCTCTTCTTCTTTCACCTTTACTCAATTTAATTTTAATTATTTGATTTTGGTTATTTTATAATAAAAAATGTAAAGTTATCATTTTAACCTTTTATAATTAGTTAAAATTATTGTCAAGGTCAATTATTTGATCAATTAACGGTCAAACTAACATAAACCATCCATTTTGACTTCGGGTGTAACATTTTGAACCGTTGGTACCGTGGGTGGTACAAATGAAAGGTTTGGACAAAATCTGTTATTAAATAAAAGATTTGGTAACGCTGCTGCAATTATCCCTAAATATAATCATGTCAATAATCCAAAAGTCTTTGAAGAAGCAAATATCTTCTATATATAAAAAG